>JAMKCH010018898.1:0-198086 GCA_023653785.1 Ophioderma brevispina
TAAACTTAACAATTAGTGCATAATAGAGGCTGATAAAAATGCAATGCGATCTGTGATATGCGCTCTGGTGTAACGAGCAGGGACACATTTTAAAGAACGGATTTGGGCTGGCGACATGGCGAAAAGCAAGAATTATGCATCTTTAGCCTTATTGCTTGATACTTTCTCATCCGGTTACAACATCTAGTCCGGATCATTTTGAAAACATAACTCCTAAGTATAATTTATATTCATAAACATTCATTCTTATAGGCCAAAAACAAGCTTTAAACTGTGCATGACTGTGAGCGACACTAAAAACAACTTTTTGAACACTTTATCGGAGAATGGACCTACAGCCTTTCCAAAGCTAGTGTATATTAATTAGCAAAGTAAGGTAACTCAGGCCAAATTATCATTCTCGAGTAGCAACAAAATGAGGGCTCTCTTTCAGATCATACTCTTAACCAGACAATGCCGGACATAACTGAAAAGAGTTATAACACAGCATGCACAGCATAGTATATCACAGAGAGGCCTCACATTAAAGGTGCAACGAGAGATTTTGAGACACCCAAATAATAGTAATATTAATTCTATATAGATTAGACACTCAATAGATTTCTTACCCTGTATTTGGCTACAGAAATGTCTTAAAAGAGAGAAAAAAAGGTGATTTTGTTTTTGCTTATATTGCAATGTAAAACAAAGGCTGAATTTTCGTATTTGCTCCTATACGAAATTAGATATTCGAATTTTTTGTACCAAAGAAACATTTCTCAGCTTAATCCTTTCAGATGGGGATATTTTTTATGGAAAGCTTTACATCAAGGCAAACATCAGTACTTTTGATTTTTTAAGGGACACCTGATTTGTGAAATCTCTCGTTGCACCTTTAATTAGTGGAGTTTGTGAATTTAGAAGTGGAATTTTTTCAAAGCTGGTTAGAAACATTTACTGAAATCCTGTTACCACAAGCATTTTCAGATATTAGCAATCCTAAAATGGCTGATAAAAGAGGAAAAGAACCGTCCAAACATGGAACACCGGTAAAATAGCCTCAAGTAGTATCAGTAAGAAGTATGCACATAGAGGTTAGTAAGTTCACAAATTTATGGCCTGGCAGTGACGTAACCAGCTTTTTTTTCAGGGGGGGCAAGGGGGGGCACATAGATTTTCAGGGGGCAAACATATATTAAAATTTGTAAAAAAAAAAAAAAAAAAAACCCCCCCCCTCTGGTTACGCCACTGTGGCCTGGCACTGAAAGATGTGGGATTTTACACACAAATTACCACATGAGGGCACACCCTACACTATATCTACAACTTGTGTGCACAACATTTATTACACCATTTTGTAACTCTACTAACTAGTACTCCCAAGCTTTGATTTGATAAATCTTTGTGTGCTTTTTACCTCTCTTTGTGATCAGCGTCTGGTCTTCTGTCCTCAAAGGATTTTCCTTTTCCCAGTTAATATACTTCTTCCACAATTCAATCTGTTTGGTCTCTTCCATTGTGCCCGTGGGGGGTATGGAGGGGTTGCTGCGATTCAAGCCTTTTGTCACGGCCTCATATTCCTTCAAAGTTAATGGAATGGGTTCAAAAAGTTAATGTTAGATCAGTTAGTTGAATCATGAATTATTGCATCATGTTATGGTCCAAAAGGTGTCCGTCCATCGCTTTCCTAGCGGATGACATCAGAACGGTATACTTAAATATATATACAATTTATATGTGTTTTGAAATTTATGGACCTAACATCTATAGATGATATGTATCGCTCCTCTACCAACCCATGCTTGTTAGCTTAATTGCTAAGAGCGCCGTTCTAGTAATACGGAGGTTGCCGGTTTGAGTCCGGCCAAGCGCACATTTTAGTTTTTTGTTTTCATCAGGGAAAAATTAATAAATAATATCTCTGAGTATCCCTAAGTTCAAAAATGCTATGCACAAGGTGGTACATTTGGCATGGGTCTTAAGAAATCTGGTGAAAACCTACCTTGGCTGTCCTCTTTGCAATCATGTACCCTCTACTTCTGTCATCCATCATCTTCTTGGCTATTATTGGGTTGATGCTCTGTAAAAAAGTTAGTCAAAGATGATGAACTGGATTAAGATAGAACCACAGAGCTGGAATAATAAACCAAGAGGGGAATCGCGCGTGTTATTGAATAGGCCAGCAGCATAACCGTTTTCTCTCACACCTCGCGCGCCATCCTTGTTGTTGCGCAACCAGCTGCGCGTTATCGCTGTTGCTGCACAAGCACACGCACCTACAAATCTGTGCGTCACGCGTTATGTTATCAATGTTGCATTTCCTCAGTGTTCCATTGTCCGATCGACCGATTTTTCTGCAATAATTATGCGAAAATCAATTGATGGAAGAAACCATGCATCTAAAAAGATTCCTGCATTCCTAATGCACAAAAAGTCTCCCGATGACCCCTGTTAATTTTGCTTATAAAAAGAGATATTTGAGCCCGAGTGATAGCATGTGGCATCGGTTGTTATTGTTGTTTTCACTCGCTAAAGTGTGACGAATGTAAAATACCGCGTGTTCATAAATATGCATTAAGGATTTTCCAAATACGACGATACGTAAACCAAATATGCATGGTGCCCAAAACTATGATAATGAAGTGCGTGTGCTCATTATAATACTTTTGGGCACCTTGATTTTGGTTACGCTGTTTCGGGAGAATCTTCGGGTCTGGGTTATATTTACGTCGTTGGATAGAACATTGAATTAACTAGAATTTTGCAGTTCTCAGCTTTTGCGCTCGCTATATTCAAAGAATATACGCCGTGGGCCACTCCATGACCTTGGTGCACCTATGACACAAGTTTGTTTCCAATTAAGCTTCAACTTTTCAATTGAGGTCAATTTTACATTTTTAGCCTATATTTCAACTTGACCTCACATGACCTTTGACCTTTGCACATGACCTTTGACTTCATCAACATATGAGGGATCCCATGGTGCACCTATGATATAAGTTTGGTTCCAATTGAACTTCAACTTTTCAATTGAGGTCAATTTTACAGTTTTAGCCTATTTTTCAACTTGACCTCACATGACCTTTAACCTTGGCACATGACCTTAAAAAAATTAACATTTTAGTGACACACACACATCCACACACACACACATACACACGCACAACGGATTGCTAAGTGGGTCGCCAGCTAGCTATAACACACACCAATCCATTTTTACACATTCCAACACCTCACTGGCAGCCATAGCTGGGGTGCATCCTGCTTGAATTCACCCAAATGTGCAGATTAAGTGTAGCTTTTGAATTATACTTAATCAAGCGTGGTACAGACATACAAAAGATTTGAGTAGGTTTTGGGTTGGAGGCCCCCCCAGTAATTGGCGGATCAATTCTGACCATCATTTGGCTGGTCGGATTTGTCTATACTTATACCAACGGTTCAGATGACATGAAAATTTCAACTTTTTTTAGGTAAGTCGGGGAGGGGGAAGGCTATGCATCATGAAATGCCCTTTAAAATTATTTGAATGTTACAATCACAGTTTTACAAAATAGACATTGACACTTCCATTGTGCAATTTATTTTTTAAGGTTATATTTCTTGACATGAAACTATGGTTCAAAAATAGCCAAGATTTACCTAAATTTGACAGTATTCATTTTTTTCCTCAAGCGCACAAACAACAAACATACAGAAAGTCACGAATGCCTAGTGCATTATGTGTATACAGTATAGTGTTTTATCATTACCAGGAAGACACTGCAGATGTGTATGTTATGAAACCATTCGTCACACTTCAAAAAACAAATTTGTGAATGTATGATAAAAATTATTTCATTTCAGGTTTTATCGTTAGATTGCCATGTAAAGATGACTATCAAGCACATGAAGCTTTCTGAAAACATTTCTGATTGGAGATTACACAAACATCTGTTATGACATAATTACAGAATGTCATTATGTTTTGTATCAAAATTAGGAATAATTTACTATTAACAAAATAGTATGTGCCAAATTATCTTAAAACAAGTTGGAATATCAAAGTGGTCAATGCAATACAATTACCATACTGACCCGAGTATAGTCCCATGCTCAGTTATAATCCCACCCCCAGTTTTGAAAAAATCTGAAGAATAGTAGAAAAATCCTACTGCAATCCCACCATATTTTTTTGCTTGAAGGCAATAGATTACATGCATTTTTGTATAACAACAGTGTTTTGGTAATATCTTCTGTATTTCTTTACCAAGATTAATTGTGTGCTTCAGTCCATTTACATGTCTTTTTGATCCACACACCACCCGTCATTTGACACTGAACATAGATGGAACTAAGTTTGTCACTTGAAAAATGCTCATTTGTTTTAGTTAGGATGGGATTCCATTACATCCCTCCCCCTTAATTCGAGGTAATTTCAGGTTAAAACCAGGATGGGATTATACCAGGGTCAGGACAGTAATAATTTTAACATCTACTTATGCTCTTGTATTTTCCACCTTACTCACCTGTTCATAACCCAATACCCTGTCATAACTCCCACAGGTTAATCACATGCTCAATTATGATCTGTATTACCATCTCCTTATTCCCCTGTTCAAACCACAATATTCCTGCCATAACCCCTCCCACAGGGTTCTCACATGCTAAATTATCATCTGGTATTACCTCCTTACTACCTTTCATAACACAATATTCCTGCCTAACCACCAACAGGTTATCACATGCTAATTATGATCTGGTATGACCTTCCCCCCCTTACTCACCTGTTTTTTAGACCACAAACTGCTGCCATACCTCCCACAGTTATCCACATGCTAAATTATGATCTGGTAATTCCCCTCTTCACCTGTTTCATACCACAATATTCCTGCCACTAACCTCCCACAGGTTATCCATGCTAAATTTCATCTGGTAATACCTCCTTACTCACACTGTTCATAACCACACTATTCCTGCCATCACCTCCCACCGGTTATCACTGCTAAATTATGATCTGGTATTACCCCTCCTTACTCACCTGATTTATAAACCACAATACTGCTGCCATAACCTCCCACATGTTATCACATCTAAATTATGATCGTGTATTACCCCTCCTTATTCACCTGTTCCATAAACCACAATATCCTGGCCATAACCTCCCACAGGTTATCACAAGGCTAAATTATCATCTGGTATTACCTCCTTACTCACCTGTTTATAACCACAATATTCCTGCCATACTTCCCACAGGTTATCACATGATAACTTATACATCCTAGGAATTACCTCCTTACTAACCTGTTCATAACCACAATACTCCTGCCATAACCTCCCCAAAGGTTATCACATGCTAAATTATGATCTGGTATTACCTCCTTATTCACCTGTTCATAACCACAATACTCCTGCATAACCTCCACAGGTTACACAAGGCTAAATTAGCATCTGGTATTACCT
Organism: Ophioderma brevispina; assembly: GCA_023653785.1. Taxonomy (NCBI): domain Eukaryota; kingdom Metazoa; phylum Echinodermata; class Ophiuroidea; order Amphilepidida; family Ophiodermatidae; genus Ophioderma; species Ophioderma brevispina. The sequence goes on from JAMKCH010018898.1 coordinate 5,422, forward strand.
CCTTACTCACTGTTCATAACCACATATTCTGCCATAACTCCCACAGGTGACTACAAATGCTAAATTGATCTGGTATGACCTCCTTACTCACCTGTTTATAACCACAATACTGCCACTAACCTCCAACAGGTTATCACATGCTAATTAGGATCTGTATTACCCCTCCTTAGTCACCTGTTCATAACCACAATATCCTCGCCATAACCTCCCACAGGTTATCAAATGCTAAATTATAATCTGGTTATTACCTCCTTACTCACCTGTTTATAACCACAATACTGCTGCCATAACCTCCCACCGTTATCAAATGCGAATTCTTGATCTGTAATTAACTCCTTATTCAACCTGTTCATAACCACAATATCCTGCATAACCTCCACAGGTTATCCAACTGCTAACTTATTCATCTGGTATACCCTGCCTTACTCACTGTTTCATAAACCCACAATACTTTGCCATAACTCCCCACCGGTGATACTGCTAAATTTTGATATGGTATTACTCCTTATTCACTGTTCATAACCACAATACTCATGCCATAACCTCCCACAGGTACACAAAGCTAAATTATCCATTCTGTATTACAGACCTTAATCACCTGTTCCTTAAACCACAATATTCATGCCATAACCTCCCCACCGGTTATCAACTGCCTAAATTATGATCTGTATGACCTCCTTACCCACCTGTGTATAACCCACAATACTGATGCCATAACCTCCACAGGTATCACAGGATAACTTATGATCTGGTATTACTACTTACTCACCTGTCATAAACACAATACTCCTGCCATAACCTCCCACAGGTTATCACATGATCACTATGATCTGGTATTATCCTTACTCACTGTTCATCACCTACAGTATTCTGCCATAAACCTTTCCAAGGTTATCATGGGGTGAATAATGCCCTCGTGGTATAATCTTCCTAACTGCTGTGATTATTGATTCTCTGCATTGAAACAACGCCTCATGCAAAGAGAGAGGTGATTACAGTATTACCAAACAATAACAAAGACACAAAACAATACAAAGACACAACACAATAAACAAAGAAACAAAAATTTTATCTATCGTCTACCACTAAAACAGTTCTTAAAGTTCTGATAGCTTTCAAAGGGTTCATCTACCAAAACATGACAGATAAAGAGTAATAAGAGTTATGCCCGTGATGGTAAATCTTTATCCGAGTTGTTCCAATTGCCACGGAATTAGTAAATCAAGGAAAGAACTACAATTGCTAATAGTTGCTTTTAAAAGTCATGTTACCTAAAATCAACTACAATTTTAATAACATTGCCTAGGTTATTCTCTCCTGGTCACTTCAAAAGCATAGATGCCAGACGAGGCAGGAATACAAAACTAGGCAAAAATTGGACCAAATCACTTAGAAACAGGTGAATCAAATAAAAAACATTTGGTGCCACACCTTAGTGCTGCGCAACACACATTTAGCATCCACTAGGCACACTGTGTAGCAATCCTAATTGATTTGGTATTTTGTTTTCATATAAAACCATGTGTGGCATATCATAACATACCCAGTCTTTTCTGCGCGATAGTATCTAATGAGGAACACCCCTAAGCCATACACAATAACAAGTTGACAGGCGTGATGCTCAATCATAAGTCAACTTGAGGAACACCCATAGGTGACACACAATCAAAAGTTGACTTTTGGAACACCCGTAAGTGATACATATTCACAATTCAACTTGAGGAATACCCGTAAGTGATACACAATCACAAGTCGACTTCAGGAACAAACAATAGCAATAAACAATCACAAGTTGACTTAAGGCCATAAGTGATACACAATCACAAGTCGACTTGAGGATCAACCATAAGTGACACACAATCACAAGTCAACTTGAGGAACACACAATAGCAATAAACAATCACAAGTTGACTTAAGGCCATAAGTGATACACAATCACAAGTCGACTTGAGAATCAATTATAAGTGACACACAATCACAATTTGACTGGCATGATGTAGTATGTAAAATAGCTGTGGAAAAGTCATGCTTACTTATGACAAGGGGATCATAACTTTTTAACAGAGGGTGAAATCGCTTCTTATTTCTGGCTTTTACATAGGAATCACAAAATATAGACAAATGGAGAGTGTTTGGGTTCTGGCTAAGTCAATAATACTTACACTCCTTTTAAAAACAGCACATAATCTGACCAGAGTTGAAATGAGTAGATATCCATGCCCATCTTGTCCAGTGCAAAGTCATAGGCCTGGGCCATTTTCTCTCTGTATGAGGGCAGTGCTCCTTTGGTTTCTTTCACGTAGTGCAGGTAACACTTCCATAAGTCGATGTTGAGAACTTTCATAAGACATCGTTGGAACAACTGCAATTGGCATACAAATATTATTGTGCAACTTAATGATATAAAAATCCAATTGAACTCCAACCAAGTTTCAGATTAATTATTCTGTACCAACCCCAGAAAGTGAAGTAGTTGGACAAGTGAAACATTTGTTGTTTTACCCAGCCTAATCACATAAAAGCCTGTGCTAACAAACACTGCGCTTTTCATAGAATTGTAAAACTTGGCATGTCACAAACACTGCCCTATTGGCACGCATTGCTCTCTGGACGTTATTCTGAATGTTTTACAGGGTGAAAATTAAAATTGTTTCAATTAACTTGAAAAAATATGTCATGAGAAATATTAAAATATATATTTTGAGGAGTTTCTGTAACCTGACCCATCTGACACACTTTTTCTGACACACTTATGAATTTGGAAACCCTTCGAAGAATAAAGCACAAGTTTATTCTGTTAAGGTTTCAAATTCATAAATGTCAAAAAAAGTGTGTCAGATGGGCCAGGTTACGGAAACTCCCTATATTTTCCACTACCTTTGGAGTGGCGTAACAGGCGGGGGGTGAGGTTGCCCCATGACGACTTTGGCCGGGAAAAAAATTGCAAAAATAATGCTAAATCAGCCGTTTTTAGCTCTCTGAACGGGAAAAATTGGCCTTTTGACCCCCCCTAAGAGGGAAAATTTCCCAAGACTGGGAAATTTGCCCCCTCAGAGCAGGCAGGCCTGATACGCCACTGTACCTTTGACGCTTGCAATTTTTAGGGAAGGTAACTTTGAACTTTTAGCCCGAATCTATTATACTGGGGATCAAAATGAAAAGAGAAAGAAACCAGTCAACCACACAAACCATAGTTATTCTCCTGGCCTTGTGGGGCTCCAAAATGTATAGTTCCCAACGTAACGTTTGGTTACAGAGTAATGTGGAGTGGTCAAAGTTAATGGTCAATTACACTTTATAATGGGTTTGGTTAATGATGTAAACATTCTTCCAGTCCAAATTCAGTACTTGCTATTGCAAAGGGTACCAACTACACATTTTTTAGAATACTTGTTATCGCATAAACCAATGGATGTATACCTTTTGGAGAATTTTCAACTCCCTGTACAATGTCTGACTGAAAGGCCAATGTCTTCTGGCATTTTTCCACCACAGTGGCCAATCTAGAGACACTACAAACAATACTGTTTTGAATGACCAGATGTTATAAATTGATAATCTTTCATATAAATTGAGAGCTGTTGTTAACCCTGTACAACCTCTAGAGGGCACTGTACACCAACTACAATGTTTTCAGGCAGTGTGTGACATGATTTCTAGATTCAGAGATTTCCAGTTTAAATCTACATGAAATGATATATCTGACATATTTATCTGGCTTTTAAAAGTAATACCTGGAAAATTCTAATCCTATGAACTCCACCAATAATTTGTGCCAGTTCTTAACCAAATCGAAACAACTTTGAAAAGTAGATTTCTTACTTGTATTTGGTTACAGAAATACCTTGAAATTGAAAAACAAAAGGCTATTTTCATTTGCTTAATTCCAATATAAACCATAGTCTGATAAGTGTATTTGCTCCTATACAAAATTAAAAATTTCACAATTTTTGTAGTAAAGAAATAATTCCCAGCTTAATCCTTTCACATGGGGATATTTTTATAGAAAGCTTTACATTAGTGCAAAAATCATAAATTATCACTTTTTGGGACACTTGTTATATGAAATTGCTCATTGCACCTTTAATGTAATTTTAGTGATTTTTTTAGCAAAATGAAACCAAAATAGTCACGAAAATTGAACCAATTTGCCATCTGATATGGTGGCAGCCATATTTGACTTGGTGACCCCTATGACCCCCCCCTAAATATTTTGTATTCATAGTATTGTGAATATCATACTATGAGATTTTCTGTTAAATCTCTTTGAAATATTGGAAAGCAATTTGAATACTGTATTTTAGAAATGCCATGATGGAAGACAAGGAAACTGAAAGGTATTGGAAAATGCTTATCATTTGAATTCTAGTTGGGTCATTTGGAGCAATTCCATGACTGTGGAGAGCAGAGCATCATTTCTCAGTGGATTTGTCTTCAAGGAAGTTCAATGAACAAATTTAGTGAGGGTGCTCCTCGTGTAAGTGTGGGTGGAATCCAGGATGGGTGTAAATTCATCATACATGGGTCAAAATGAAAAATGCTTGGATTGCTGTAAAAAGTTGACCAAAGTGTTTGTCTTGTTACAAGGATTTAAACATATGGACAGTGGCGTAACAGGCGGGGGGCAGGGGGGGGGGCAGGTTGCCCCCCTGACGACTTTGGCCGGGAAAAATTTTGCAAAAATCATGCTAAATCAGGCGTTTTTTAGCCCTCTGACCAGGAAAAATTGGCCTTTTGACCCCCCTAAGAGGGAAAATTTCCCAAGACTGGGAAATTTTCCCCCTCAGAGCGGGAAGGCCCGTTACGCCACTGCATATGCAGCATAGTATGCATGAAGCAGGAGGAATGTTGCACTTGATATTTTTATTAGAGCAAATGTGCAAATGAGCTCATTAATAAGCATAAATAATGAGTACACAGTGCATGGGTATTACTTGCATGCACCACTCTCCACCTATCCATTTTCGTCAAATTTGGATATTAGGATCTGGTAGAAATTCACCTTTTAGTAATGAGCCAATCAAAACAATATGCAAATGAGCTCATTAATATGCATAAATAATGAGGACACAGTGCATGGGTATTATTTTCATGCACCACTACACACATACCAAGTTTCATCAAACTTGGATATTGAGATCTGGTAGAAGTTCACCTTTTTAGCTGTAAGCAGTAACCTTTTGAAAAGTATTGAGAATGTTAAGAGCGACTTTGCACAATATTCTTGGGGAATAGGAGCGGAAAACTTGGTAAGAGAGAGTAAGAGAGAGGTTGCACGTTTTCCGAGAAATACGAGCGGAAAAGTCTGAAATACACAAAAGTATGACCTTTGGCCTACAGACCTGTCTGACACAGCGTAAGTAGCAGTAGATAATAAGGTCTTGCGTTGCAAGTGTCATCAAGATCGGGTCAGAGGTCTAATGGTTAGAGGTGGAGACAGACACACTGATAGACAGAATACAGATTTTTCTATGACAAAATCCCCCCATGTCCTTTTAGGTCAGGGGATACAATGTATAGTTATGGAGACAAAAATCTTCAAATAAAAGTCATCACCAAAGGTTAAATCTTTAATATTGCTCTGATTTCTTTAAAAGTGGGGCTCAAATTGTTTATCTTTCCACAGAGACTGCAACAGAAATACTTTGCACTGTCTAACATATTTGAAAATTTGGAGACCACTAAAGGTCAATGGTATTGACCCCGTTTATCTCGATAACCAGATACAAAAGAGAGTGTCAACTATTTTGTTGCAAATCCTGTATACAGGGCCGTAGCCAGGGGGTGCGACGCACCTCCCAAAAACGGCAATCTGCAAAAAGGTCCACTTTATCATACTGAAGTTTGCCGCTTTTTGCCTCCAACGCCAGCCCGAGGCATATTTTCCAGAAAACTAATGGTTTTATCATAAAATTAATGTTCACATTTGTCAAAAAATCGCAGAGCTTCCGGGGGCTTCACCCCCTGGACCCCAGCAGGGGGCCCTATGGCGGGTCCCTGCACCCCACCTGGTCTCGCGATTCGCGCTCGAAAGGTCCACTTCTGGAAAAACCGCACCCCCAAATAAATTCCGGGCCTGTCTGTGGAAATGTTAACAATTTGAGACCATTTTTTTTTAAAAGAAATTGGTGCAATGTTAAAGTTTTATCCTTTGATGATGACATTTGACATTTGAAAAATGTTGTCTTTTAACTCCATAACCATACATTGTAGTTAGTACAAACTATACCTTTTTTAATCCTTGTAACAAGACAAACACTTTGGTTAGCTTTTCATAGCAATCCAAGCATTTTTCATTTTTTTTACCCCTGTATTGTGAATTTACACACTCCTGGATTCTGTTCACACTTTCACAAGTTGAATCCCTGCTAAATTTTTTCACTAACCTTCATAGAACATAAAATCCACAAAGAAACGATGCTCTGCTCTCCACGGTCATGGAATTCCTCCAAATGACCCAACTATTCAAGTCTAAAATATTTCATGACAGTTCAATTCTTACCTTTTCTACACGTTCATAATTCTTGCACTTCATCTGTAAAATGTGATGAGAGAGAAGTTCAAACAAAGACCTGCGTTAAGTAACTAATCTTGAGGAGAGAAAATACGATGATCCACAGACTCAAACTGCAGTAACTGCTAAAAAGTCGTAAGATTTAATTTTTACAAAGTGTGAATGATGTTAAAGGAATATGTCAAGATTTTGTCAAGCTCAGTTTGACTTACATTCATTAAAATATATGTACATACAGCACAAATTCCCGAAAAAAAAATAATACAATTTTGATTGTAAAATTAACAAAATCGAGGCATTTTAATTTTTGCTTTTTTGACATACGAACGAAAAAGGGGCGGATTTTTCGCCCACGGCCTCATGATAAAAAGCGCCCAATTTTGTCTCCTCGTGACGTCAAAGTGATTGACAATAACATCGTGTGGACTCGATTGTTATGCTGACACTGTAATATTGATGGATTACTGAAAGTAAGAATAAAAATTAGAAAAAACAAGTTACAGAATGACAATTTTGTTTCATTCGTTGTGTTAATTATTTTATTAAGGGGGCAAAAACCACTGCGATATGATGGTTCACAACGGACGTAAATTCGGATGTAATCACTTTGACGTCACCATTTGCCTACGATGTGGATTTGTCGGAACCGTTTTCGAGTAAGCGATTGGGCGGGAATTATAAAAAAGGAAAAAATACTCAACAAATGTTTCAACTTATTTTGATTGATATGTATCTACGTTACTTAAGTTTCCTCCATACCAAAATTTTCCAAATATCCAGAATCAGACATATTTCCTTAAGGAGTTGGGTCATATATCGCCTTTTGGCATAATTCCAAATCATGAAATGCCTGGCGCACACAAACAGGTTGAATGCCTGAGCTAACACGCAGCAAGGAACGTCATGCGTAGGAAGCGTTTTTACGCAAAATAAAAACATTCTTTTAATCCGGAACGTGTGGGATGGGTGTGTATTTTTGCATTTGTGAGGTGCTTAAATTGCAATTAGATGCCGCATGGGTTCACTTTTACAATAAAAATAAGGATTTTGGGGTGAATTTCTCAAAAAATGTCCTTGGTGACCCCATATTTTTTTGGTTTTATTAGAAAGCTCCCTTGAGTGTGCTACTTAAATCAAAAGATAACTGCAACATTTTGAACTAACTTTTTTTGCTATTCCCAAAAATGTTCATGAAATTTTGGCGAAATATGTGTATATGGTTTCATCTAAAAAAACAACCTCTGTGACCCCGAATCTTTTTTAGTTTGTTGTTCATATCAATGAAACCATACTTATGCAAAGTTTGAAGAGAAAATTTATAGAGGGGAAATATATGTGACCCAAATCCCTTAATGTAGAGTAGACTCCACTTTTTACACGGGGCTCATGGTACAGATTTGAAAATAAGCACCAAACTCTAGACCAAACAACTGTCTACAGTTTGTCCTAGCAAAACTTAACAGTACGATCAGTACTGTTTTAAGAAAAGAGAAGGCAGCATTCAAAATTTTATTTAGCTGAAGGTTAAAAATAATAGTTGACCTATCAAATGTTTTAGTTTGGATGGTAATGTTTTTATAAGGTTACAGCCCAATATAATGCAGCATTCATGGGGCACTTTGTACTAACCAAGTTTTCAGATTCAAGCCAGGACTTAATGACACTATCAGTGATTCTTCCGAAAAAGTAAAAATTTCTGAAATTGGCTCAAAAGTGAAGGATAAGCTTATAGAATTCTCAAATTATTTTTGCAACTGAAAAATCATCAAAAAAGAAGGAAAACAGCAGTGTTTGAAGATATGAATCACCATTCAATTACGTGTAGTAGTAAGAGTCCGTAGGGACAGCAATGGCTGAAATATCTGATTTTGTCTTTATCAGGTTGCTTTCAGTGCTGCTTTCACAGCACATCAAAATCAATTAAATTCTATTGATAAAAATTATTTTGAAAATTTTTATTTAATGACCTTAAATCACCCCAATGACCTCTGACCTTGCTTTGTCAATAACTTCAATGCCTGCTTACTCAAAGGACATATAGAAGTTGCATCAAAGTCAATCAAAGCATGTGCACGAAATGGCTAAATGTTAACTTTTGTGCCTGAAATCAGTGACTTCAAATAACCCCACATGACCTTTGACCTTAAATTCTCAGGGACTTGTAAAGGTCTTTTCTTGAACAGCCTCCCAAAAACTTGTGTTTAGCAAAGAGGACCTTGCCTTGAATATTCTAGGCTGCTATGCTGTGAACCACTGATTGGCCCTTGGGTTATTTTTAGTGGCTGGCATTCTGAAAGGGAGACTAACTTTAGACCTGGTTTTAAACCAGGGTTAGTCCTACATGAGTGGACCTTTTTTACTTTCAAAATACTGTGAAAGCTCAATGTAATGGGTGAGAAAATTCCTCATGGATTGGCTATTTCGGCCCATGCATGAGGAATTTTCTCACCTGTGACAGCACATTTTTATAGTATGTTGGAAGGAAAAAAAGGTGCACTCATGTAGGACTAACCCTGGTTTAAAGCCAGGACTAAAGTTCGACTCCTTTTCAGAATTCCAGCCGATATGAATATTACCGTAATTTGCCTAAGTGTCCTCTTTTCTGTCTTTCTCATTCTTATTTGATAGCATTTTATTAGCTATATCTGTCAGGCTAATTTAGTTCTGTTTCATGGATTTAAAAATGTGAACAAACAAGGAGTGACTGCTTCAAAATTGATAGCGATCTTGATCGCATTGTACTTATCCACAGCCCTGAATACTGGATTGCATAGACAGCACCCTAGAAGAACTCAACCAAAATGTTGTGTAGTAATACAGGAAGCGGACTTACTTTTGCGCCCTCTATAAGGGTTGGTGGAATTACATTTGACTCACCCTCTATCTGGTTTGGTGCATCCGAGTGGTGGATCAGATTCAGAACTGCTTGCTTATGCTACGAGTATTATGAATAATAATAATTTATTTAGGATATGAGCTTCCGTGTGGTGTAATTACCAGTGTGATGTAGCGGGTGCCACCAAACAACTGACACAATACGCAAAATATTGGGCACTTGGCATTTTTTTTTATGCGTTTTGAAGCGCTTTTTAAAAAACTATTTTTGTCAAGTCAGCTTGTTCTTGCATAATAAAATTGGATGGTTGTTTGGTTGATAAGAAAATCATGGCCCTCCCAAGAGAAAATGATTCAGGCTCATCTTCGACTAGCCAGCTATTGATCTAGGCTCAGGCGGTTACTTATATAAGATTGGATGGTGAGGTTGATAACAAAAAATATCGGTCCCAGCCTAGAATTTTCTTGACGAGGGCGTATATGTTATGTTATAAACCGAAAAGTATTCCAGAATCATTATCAGTATTATGCAAGAAGAGCTAACGACAAAATAGATTAAATACACTTCAAAAAAACTATATACAAAACAGGTAGATTTGTTGACAAGTTGCATGCCACGACTGACAATATTTGCGTATTGTGCAGTGTTGGGCGGTACGCGCTGATCGCACTGTGGTATTGCAACCACAGATGCGTTAATTAGATTGATGTATATCAACCCTCAGCCATCCACATTAGATAAAATATGCGATCATGAAATTTGTTGTTTACTGGTTGAATGAAAAAGAACCCAACCCAAATGATCACTCGACATCAGGGTGACCTCACAAATTGGTAGAGATTTCACATGGAAGTCCCAAGTATACAAGATGAGGTATTGCCATGATTCAAGTAGGCCTGTATGTATTCAGCGCATGAAAAAATACAATTAGCCAAAATCTATTGATGGAATGATTTAAAAGATATTGACTTCAAATGACATAGGTGATAAAAATGACTATCCAAGCTCAACGTCCCAGGTTCATCGAAAAATCCATTGAGGCACAGCTGACGTATGATGACCTTTCTAATATAAAAAAGCCCACAAAAACACCGAGCACCCCCACCCCCCCCACCCCCAAAACCCCCCGAAAAAAAAACAACAAAAAAAAAAAAAAATGGCGAACTGTATATACGCGTGCGTAAAATAGTCCCACGCCGAATGGTCCGATCACTAACACGACAAACATCCTCCACCCTCCCAATACCCCGCAAGACCCTACCCCTCCGCAACAAAAATCCCCGCACACCCCCCTCCAACAGCCCACAACTTCCCAACACCCCCCAACCACCATTAAACACCCTCCCCAAACCCAACCTCCTCACTAACACTTCAACACTCATCCCCTGACAACCACACACCTAATTCACACCCTCAACCACCCCAAACCCCACCCCACCCAATACACATAACACGCCTCCCCTTCCCCAACAAGCCACTCCCCTCCACAAACACGCCACTCCCGTCCAACGCCCAAAAACCTACCCCCTCCCCAACACCCCGCAACATCCTACCCCCCTCCCCAACACTCGCAACACCCTAGCCCCCTCCCCAACAGCCCGCAACACAACATACCCCCTCCCCAACACCCTGCAACAACATACCCCCCTCCCACAAAACCCCGCAACACCATACCCCCTCTCAAACCCCTGCAACAACATACACCCCTCCCCAACCCCCACAACACCATACCCCTCCCAACAAAATGCAATGCCCATCCCAAAGACAACCATGCAACATCACTAGCCCGCACCAAAACCACGCAACACCAACCCTCCCGACAAACACCCCGGCAACCACATACCCCCTCCCCAACAACAGCGCAATTACCCTCCCAACAACATGCAACCCCTACCACCTCCCCAACACCCAGCAAACCATACCCCCTCGCACACTCCCCAACACACTACCCCCTCCCCAACACCGCATAACAATACCCCTCCCCCAACAACATGCAAGAGGCCCTCCCAACAACTGCAACCACCCTATCCCCTACCCGAAACACAGCAACACCCTACCCCTCCCGAACACCCCGCAAACACCATACCCCACTCCCAACAACATGCAATACCCCTCCATGACAAACATGCAACACCCTACACACTCCCCCAACACCCGAAACACCATACCCCTCGCCAATACCCCGCAAAAAAACAACCCCCCGACCACCCCACACACCATACCCCTCCCCACAAACATGCAAAGCCCCTCCCAACAACATGCAACACCCTATCCCTCCCCACACCCCGCAACACCTACCCCTCCCGAACACCCCGCAAACACCCGACCCCCTCCCCAAGCAACATGCAATACCCCTCCCAACAACATGGCAACACCCTACCACTCCCAACACCCCGCAACCACCATACCCCCTCGCCAACACCCCGCCACAAACCATACCCCCTCCAAAAGCACACGGCAACACCATACCCTCCCCAACAAACATGCAATGGCCCTCAAACAACATTGCAACGACCCTATCCCTCACGAAACACCCGCAACACCATACCCCTCCCCGAACACCCGCAAACACCATTACCCCATCCCCAACAACATGCAACAAACCCCTCCCAACAACATGCAACACCCTACACCTCCCCAACACCCGCGCAACACCTCCCCCTCGCCAAACACCCCGACAACAAATACCCCCTCCCAAAACCGCAACCACCACCCCCTGCCCCAACAACAGCAAACTGCCCCTCCCCAGCAACATGCAACACCCTAACCCTCCAAACACCAGGCAACCCATACCCCAAAGCACCCCGCAAAACATCCATACCCGACCACCCCCAACACCCGCAACACATCCCCCTTCCCAAAACCAGCAAACAACCACCCCCTCCCCACAACCACGCTACAAGCCCTACACCCTTCCCAACAACATGCAATGCCCTCCCAACAAAACATGCAACACCCTATCCCTCCCCAACACCCCACAACCATGTGCACCCTAGCGAAACCCACGCAAACACCATACCCCCGCCCCAACAACATGCAATGCCCATCCCAACAACATGCACCCCTATCCCTCCCCAACACCCGCAACACAACACCCCTCCCGAACCCACAATCACAATACCCCCCTCCCCAAACAAATGAAATGCCCTACCAACAAAATGCAACACCATACCCCTCCCCAACAACATGCGATGCCCCTCCCAACAATGTGCAACCCCCCCCCTCTCCCCAACACCCTGCAACACAAATCCCGCCCAACAACCTACAACCACCCCAACCCCCCAACACCTCACACCAAACCCCTACCCTATGGCTCGTAGTCTACATGTAGCGATGGGAAACTTTTGCCTATCGCGACGTACCGTTTTCAGTGATACAGCATATGCATATTTAATTAGCTCAGTGGCCATACATATGCCGTTATATATAATATACTTTCAGATTGCAAATCCCCTATGGCAGAGTATAGTCTCAATGTAGCGAAGGAATTGGGATATCACGACATACTGCTTCAGAGTACAGCAATACGGCATATTTAATGAGTCATTTGCATACTACGCCCATAATCACTAAATACTTTTCATATTGCAAACAAGGCGAACTCGTTAGTTTACGCGAGTGCGTAAAATATGTCCCCAGCCGATATCGCGATCACTAAGTGACAAATAAAACTGCACAGCAACCTTTAATTTTGTGGCATCAATAGCCTCGCAAAAAGAACTTGAAAAAAAATGGTACATCAAGAACTCTAAATCAGTCATGCAAAAATCACTGAAAAACATTATTTTTGAAAATCATTTGACCACATTTTAAATTTGGGCCCATACGAGGGATCTGGTAAAGCGGCGAAACATTGGAATTTTACGTATTTCACATTCCAAGAAAGTAAACAGGCTGGGGGCACCCAAGACTGACCATGTGTAACAACCAGAACTAAAAAAAATTGCCGACAAAATCTAGTTCAGGTTAAGAAAAGCCTCAGGCCCGCTCTTACACCAAGTTACATCATTATTCACCTTACAGAACTTCAGAAAACTTCGTGCACAAGCCTTGTGGGAAAAAAGTCATGAAATTAGCAAATTAGATTCTGTTAGCAATTTTACACCCAAAATCGTAACAGGTTGAGAACTCATCAACCTGCCTTTCTTTCCCCCCAGTTACATCATAGTAGCCCTTACGGGAACTCCAGATAAATTGCACAATCAATGTTGAAATTTTCTGTGCAATATTGACCTTTTTTCCCCTACCCCCTGACAGAACCCAGGGTAGGACCTGGGGGAATGAATTACATGGTGGTGAGGGGGTGATCCCATCCTACAATAACCAAAGTTCGGCTACTAAGGGGGCTCATCCAGAAACAAAAGATATGCCGCAAATGTATCCAGGGTTAACATTTTTATCAAAGACATACGGAATTACTACGGAGGGACATACATACGGACCATGACGGACGGACATACGGACGGAGCCAGCCATTTTATAGGAAAAAAAAAAAAAATCCCTCCCAAACTTCGTCGGTCGGGGACAAAAAGATGTTGCCCCAGAATGCTTTCATGCAGCACAGGAATTGTGAGTATTCCGGATGAACGTTTGAAAGACTATAGCAATTTACGCTGAATTTTTGAATATTAATTAGATAATTAGGCATACTAAATTTGCCCAATATGCCCAAAATCTAATCAGGTGACAGACACTCTTAGCCCGCATTCAATTCCACGAAGGTACATCATTAGAAGCTTGCAGAACTCCAGGAAACTTGTAAACAGGCTTGCAGGAACATTTTAATAAATATGCCCAAAATTAGAGACTTATGTATACGCCCAAAATTAGCCGGTCAAGAACTCATCAACCCGCTCTTCCACCAAGTTGCATCATTGTCGGCCTTACGGGAACTCCAGATAAAGTGTTTACAATAAGGGTTAACATTTTCACAGAGTACGGACGCTGCTCAGTTCATAGTCCCTGTTCCGAACTGGCCGCGCTCAGATGCATGGTTATGGGGGAGCAACAAAGAATAGATAATAATACTGATAGACAGAACAAGAGTGGAAAAGGCAATCTCTACATGTCTTTTATGTAAATGGCCAGATTACACGAAACGCTCAGGTCAAGGAAACGGGATAAACAATGATAGAGCAGGTGACAAAAATAAATGCCCAAATCACTGATCTCTTATCACTGGATAGGGATCTCGCCGCTCGAACGTGAGGAAAACGGAAATGCACGGGGCCCTTTTGCTCTACCCAAGAATCCGATCGCGCACGTACAAAGGAATGGGGAAACTACGGAAAAAGGACAGAATTAGGCGAGTAATTGCGCGGTTTAGTCAAGTTTTGTCAACTTAATTTTTTGGTTTTGATTTTCGAGTATGGCCGGGGTAGGTATTTCGCACAAAATGGCATTCACAAAACTCTTTTAAAAAGCAGTTAAATCCAATATTCGAGGGTTTTCAGATAGGACACAATAATCTGACTTGGACTACAGTACTCACGGTTAGTAGTAGATATTATTATTTTGTATTATCCTTCAAGATTTTTCTCTGCTTACCTCATTTGAAGCACAGCAATGATTTGTTACACTCCAAAGTGATGGATGGGGGAGGGAGGTGGGTTACCACGGGGGGCGAGGGGATGACGAAGACGTATGAGTTAGCCGTGATAAACACAAAGTGACACCACAACAGGAGCTAGTGACACCGGGGAAACAGACAATTGATTTTGGTACCATGGGAAATCTATGCTTCTATACGGCTTTCATTGATGCAAAAAATGAAGTACCAACTACCGCAAGCATTAGGCTTACTTCCACAGAGTGACATCCTAGGAAATGGGTGGGAAATCAAGGTTTTACCAAAAACTGATACAAAGTTTAGCATTACTAATTTCCAGCGGTTTGGGATTACCATGATGGGAAAATTACTATTGTTTTTACACAGCGCATTAGTGATGTCAACGTTGAGTAAAATTGAAAATAATCAATTTGACAACCTATATCATGTACTTTTCACTCCTTTCCTAACTTATGACGTTCATAATTGGAATGTTGGTACTTATTGTGATACCATGGAACGAGAAAACGCAAAGCGATCTTGTTGTACTAAAAATTTATAGGAATCGGATGTGTTAAAAAGTAAAATCACAGGGGTGGTACCCCCGGTGACCAAGAGATAATTGTTGTTACCAAAGAAATGGCTCAGGTATAGACGAGAGTAAGATCCTTTCTTTCTGAAAGACCTCGTGCTCTTTGGCTGACACGTTCTCTGTTTCAAAATATTATTAACAAGTTTGGAATTAGAAATTCTTGGGGGGTCTTGAATTTTAGTCGGGGGACCACAATGGCGGTTTCTGTGTTTTTTCTTTTTTTTTTTTTTTTTTTTTTTTTTTTTTTATTTTTTTTTTTTTCTGGCACTTTTTTTTTTTTTTGTTTCATCTTTTTTTTTTTTTTGTTCTTTTTTTTTTTTTTAAAAAAAAAAAACTTTTTATTTTTTTTTTTTTTTTTTTTTTTTTTTTTTTTTTGTCTTTTTTTGTTTTTGGCGTTTTTTCCAAAAAAGAGCGACTATATAGCTGCAAATGCGGGGAAAACCTCTAGGGTATAAATTCACAATAATGAAGTTCTAGGGGGTTTCAAATTCAGTTGTGATTGTGACTGGGTCAATGATAAAAATAGGAAAAAATGTAACCTAAACATATCAGACAAAATAAACCCAAGTGTGGTAATTTATCTTGCAGTCTTAGCAAAAGGGTAATTTTTTGGATAGGTTAATTTGGTCACATATTGGGAAAACAGGTCCGCAGGGGTATGATTTTACTGCAATTGGTCCCCCTTATTTAAAAAACCTGAAAAACATAGTGTAATTTCCCAAAACCTGGTTCCGTTAGACTCACGTAAGGCGTTTAATTTCAAATGAAAATTGTCTTGTTAGCCCTTTAGGGGTCGACAATTTCAGAACCCTGGAATGAGCAAGGGTACCCAACAAAACCCCTGACCCCCACCCCACCCCCACCCCCCATCGGATAAAATCTTGCTTTGAAGAAAAGATATGCATTGACAGTCTATGGGGGGCAGAACATGAACAAAATCATTGTTTAAATCAACGTGGAAATTGAAAATGGAAGGAAACCGAAATTTTGGTCTTGACTTGGGATTTATAAGTAGTCTAGTGGACATTGTTTTGTGATAAATGTAAAATCACGAGCTATCCCTTACGCCTAATTGTGATCCATTTCTACATGTACCAGCGAAAAGTCTCATGACTTAAATACTAATTTATAGTTAACACGTGATAAGTTTAGCAACTCCATACTTCCCATGGAGTATTATATGCATTAAGAGCAAGACCAATAGTTATAGTACAGTGGCAATGCAATGTGAATCAAGAGTATTAGTACAGTGATAGGCTACAACGGTACCCCCCAGTATCATAACTAAATCGACGGTCGCAAAATGCCTAGAACTGCAATTCGTTTACTTCTACTAACAGTTAATTTCAGGCAAAACGGGAACATTACTCCATATAAATTACCAAACACTTGATATTTTTTCAGATTTGACAGGAAAGTACTTCTATAAACGGCAACATGTTCTACTCAGTCCCATAGAAACCCGTGTAACCGAGGGACTGTTTTGGGTAGAGCAAAAGGGACGCTGTGCAACTTCCGATTTCTTCACGGGCTCGCTATTCAATCGCGGGGAGATTGCCTATCCAGTGTGTAGGGATCAGTGCCCAAATCACAGAAAATGGGATTGGAAAGTCGCCTAAATCACTAAAAAGTCGCGGGCAACACCGGAAGTCCCATAGAAACCTGGATTAAAAATTTGACCAAGAAATCATGGTAAAAATTTGGGGCGTCGCAGTAAGCCTTCCCAAGTCGCCCAATTGGGCTACCAAATTTAGCAACACTGTGCTAGAGAAACAATGTTATATGCCAAACCATTGATCACTATTGTACAACAGTAAACGCGATTACATATAGTCATGCCGCTTGCCGCTCGGTGACAAACCGCTTCGTGTTAATGGTGTATGCCGCTTGCAGGATTGAGCTAATATAGTCCAGTGGCACTATCGCTTGAACTACGTCATCGAGCAGCACCGCTACTATGTTGAATTCAAGTCAACTCAATGCGATTTGCCGCTTTGGGCAATGCGGCAGCTCGAACGGCTGGGAGATAGATTTATTGGCTTGACACTTTGCCACTTGGGTCACCACTAACGATTCTGATATTTTTGCATAGTGACGTAAATTTCATCATCAGAGTGGCAAAGCGGTAAGCGGCATGACACTATGCAACAGCCTTAACCCCAATTTTTTTAAGTACCATGTTATGTTGGCTTTAAAGCAATAATAGCACATTTTTTTGAAGAGCATCCCCAATTTTCCAAAAAAATTGAGATTTTTACACAGTTATATACTGGCTAGTAAACTATGCCTGTGAATGGTTAAGCTCAAAAATGTCTATGTGTCACAAACGAAGGAGTTTTGTAGTTAGAATTATTAATATCAGAAATCTCCGATAATAATTCAACGGCTGCTGGAAACGGCCTTCCAATTTGAAATAGCCAGGAAATAGCGCCATGTACGTGTCCACGCTCATCCATTAGTTGTTTTATTGGTTCAGGCAAGTCAAGTTATAGGTTATTTTCTTGAGGTGGCACTATTTCATCATGGATGGACATAAAACTTAGCATTTCCAGCTCTGCCGTTAAGTACAATCTGGGATCCCAATTCTAATTACAAAATCGCTTATTTTGTGATAAATACGCATTTTTTTAGCATTCTCGTTCACAGGTATAGTTTCCTAGACAATTACCAACATAAATTGGGGGTGCTCTTCAAAAAATGTGCTGTTATTGCTTTAAATTTAAAATTAGGCCAACTAAAAAGATTTTGATAGCCCATTATATTGAACTGAACAAAATGTTAAAATCTGCATCTTTCTCAAAACAATATAGGACAACTATATATGGACAGCCAAATCGGCATTGTAACTTCCGGTAATATTTTTAGGACTCCTGACCTTTCACCCCGTCAATATTTCAGGAAAATTGCCTTTTTGTAATTTCGAAAAATAGTTCTAAGATATGTTTTGATTTTTTAAAAATAGAAAACATGTTGGATGTTTAAATTCTGTAAAAAACAGGTAGACTTCCGGGGTAGCAGTTTGTGGCAATTTCAGGAACAAGGATGCTGACATTACTGCCAGCATTTACCAAACTTGAAAAGCATGTTGTCATCAGCTCACAGACCATTGCTATATGTGCTAATCCCTGCTAATCCATCTTTCACTTGCCAGATCAATATCTTACTACAAGCCTAAAGTACAATGCCTGAATCCCGGTCTGGATGCTTTTGAATTGTGTTGCAAAACATGCCAGATACACTAAATTCTGTCAGGGATGTGAACACCTTGCTTTTCTGTTCCAGAAATTGCCACAAACTGCCACCCCCCCCCCCGGAACTCTTCCTGTTTTTACAGAATGTAAACATCCAAATAGTTTTCAAACTCGTGGAAATGATTTCAGTAAGGGTCCTTTTCATTATGTCATTTTTTTCATGCCATTATGTCCCTTTAACAGAAACATTTGTTTTGTTATTCTGAAGCTTTATTGTTCCGAAGGTTCATTTATCCGAAAATGATATAGGGTTCATTGATCCGAAGATGGAATAAGCTAAACAAATCTTATTTAATTTCAGATAAACAAACCATATTTTTTTTTTGATAAACAGACCTTTGGATTAACGTACCTTAAGGTTAATTGTACCTTTGGAAAATGAACCTTTCAGATAAACGGACCTTCGAAATAGTGATCCTTTGAAACCTTCAGGTAAATGCATAGACCCCTAGTTTACTAGCCAATTACCAATGAAACTATGCAAAAATCTCAAAATTTGTGAAAATTGGGGCTCTTAAGGGAAAAAAGTGCAATTATTGCTTAAGTAGGTTGAAGATTACCTTGAATTATAAAGCTGATTGTTGAAGAATGAGAATAAGGGCAACATTTTATGAACCGGTACACTCTCTACGATGATTTGAAACTGGTGACACCATTACTTGTGCATGGAAGAAATAGGTCTACCGCTTTGTTCTTCCACTTATAATGATATCGCCTTGGTTTCAATTCATCGTAAGGAGAATATTGGTTTAAAGAACTTCAACTTCAAAAACAAAACAAACAGAATCTCAAGAAAATCCTGTTACGTTAACAAATCAATTTATTTCGTTTGTTTACTACAGAAACTGGATGGACCTTTCAACTTTTTAACTTGTTTTACTTGGCTATGAGCATAGAGAACCAGATTTATATCAACCTTTAATAATTCATGCAAGGCAAATTCAAATTCAAGCAGATAGAGTAGAAATGACGTTTGATGTCAAACTAATTTTTATTGTTAACTTACAGCCATAAAAGAATAACAGAGAGAAGAAAGCTAAAATCACACACTATTAACAGTATATGCACTAGGGGGGCACCCACATAAAAGATCAGTTATCCCCCAATTTTGGCCGGATTAATTAGTGATGCGTCCCACTCCCTTGAAGTCTGCCAAGCCGCTGCAGCGCCCACCAATGACAACCAAAGGCCCCAGGACTACCATTTTGTCAGGTGTGTCATATCCTGATTTAATCTCCTTGATGTTTTTGGCATTCAACAGGTTATTTGATTTTTCTTACTAGGTGGTGGTGGTGGAGGACGCAGTTCTTTTGTTGTATTTGGGTCAATTCTCCGTAAAGTGTTCAAAAAGTCGTTTTAGTGTCGCTCACAGTCATGCACAATTTAAAGCTTGTTTTGGGCCTTTAAGATGAATGTTTAGAATATAAATTATACTTTAGGAGTGATGTTTCAAAATGATCGGACTAGATGTTGTAACCGGATGAGAAAGTATCAAGCAATAAGGCTAAAGATGACATAATTCTTGCTTTCGCCGTCTTGTCGCCAGCCCAATCCCGTTCTTTAAAATGTGTCCCTGCGTTACACAAGAGCGATATCACAGATGCATGCATTTTTTATCAGCCTCTATTTGCACTAATTGTTAAGTTTAAACATGATAAATATTGGATTATTAAAGTTTCGGAAGAGTTCTCTGAGAGCATGTCGCCAATATTGCAGGACAAGATACGTTACGATAATTCGAATGGATACAAAATTGCTAAAAAAAATAACGGCAATACTATGTTCCAATATGTGATAAATCGAGAAATGTCAATGTTATATGTACATGTTTTGCCATAAAAAATCTGATTTCAACGTAACAATTCCAGCCCTAGTAATGAAAGAAATTCCCTCCTTTTACTTTCATACCGCGACAGATAAGTTACCTCCCTCCTGCTACGTTCTTGCAATATGGCGTGATACATTAAAGTCGAATACCACACCTTGCCTTTAGTATAAGGTAATACATGAAACGTATAGAGACTAAGTCGGTGATTGAAGTACGTACTTTCATCAAGAACAGCACGAATAAGAAAAAGGCCCGACGATACGTTCCGACCAGATACGTTACCTTCTAAGTGTTAACGTTAGGAATATACTAAAAATCGGGGTTTATATTTTAAGATCACCCCTGCATTGTTCCGTTTTGTTTCTGAGAATATAAAGGGTGTTACGATTTTCAATATAATTTTCAAGAATTCCTTAATGTTGAATTTCGCATTTTGGAGACCAAACTGAACACTTTTAACAGGAGAATGGCCCATTTAACCCCCTAGATTTTGTTGGTTACAACATTGGGCCTATAAGATATATTTAGCCAATCAAGCACATGATAGGAAAAGCTCACGGTGGTAAAGATATTAGGGAGGGTCTATTTTGATTGTAACACAGGAGGTTATATCATGCTAAATCATGTAAAGAGACACTCAGAGGAACTGCAAGGAAAGTGTTAGACCAGTGGCGGATTTTAGGAAAGGGCCTCGTACAACAGTTTAAGGTGGGACCCCTTTGTGTTACCAAGCGACGCAACACTAAATAGTGGGACTAGCGGGGGGTTGTCTGAGGCGGGGATATGCCCCTCAGAGTGAAGAGAGATCTTGAAAAATATGGTCTAAAATGGTGCGATTTGTGCATAGTTTTTGGATCCTGATCGATGGTTACATGCTATTACCTATCGGAAATGCTGTATGAAATGTAGTTGTTTTTTGTAACCTCAAGGGGAAAACCAGTACATATTGGTAAGGAGACTTACAAGCCATGTAAATGTAAGGGGGTGATGAAAGAAATCAGAATTTTTCAGCCCCTCCCCCCCCACCTTTGGAATCTACAAAAATCAGAGCCCCCTTTATCCATTAAAAATATTGATGTCAACCCCACAAAAAAGACACCCATATTAACGGACCCCCTTTTCACGAGCTAATTGGGGTGGATTTTTTGATGGCGTGGCTCAACATTTGAAGGATCAAAGATTTTCAGGACCACGGTTTACAAAACAGTTTCTATTTGATAATAGGGGGACCTGATGCAAAAGGGTTGACTTTATGGAAAACATATCAACCCCCGGCCCATTTTTTTAGAAAAAAAGTTGTGTGGGGCTCAGGTCTACATGGGATGTTGATGATGTGAAGGGACACTGGGCCCTATAAATCTTTTTGGGGGAACCGTGGTGTGATTGTATTCTTTCCCCTTTCGCTTTTTTATTTATTTTGGTGTGGAGGGGGCTCGGACGAAGCAATATTTTTTGGGGCTATAACACTGAAATGCTGACTCTAAATCGCCACTGTGTTAGATCAGTGGGGACGCAATGAATCGCAAAATTAGGTTGAAAGAGTATTATTAAATCTTTTTAAGAATAAGAATATGCTTTTGACTGGTAATCTCTCTACGACGAATTAAAACTGGCAGCCTCCAGACTCATCGAATTAAAAATAATAGATCATGTGGATTCAAATCGTCAAGCGGTATCAGTTTCGATGGCTTTTTTGTTGATACAGACAAATATTGCCCTCGACAAAGAAAATATCAGCCTAGTCTTGCGAATCGCCCAAATTTGATCTAGGCTCAGGCGATACTTTCTGTTTATCAAACTCAGCCATCCAACATTATAGTAATATGCGATCATGATATTTTGCTTACTGGTTTGCATTTAAAAGAACCCCACTTGATGATACACTCCATTCAGGGTACCATACCTAAAAATAAGTAAGATTTTCACATAGCAGATTTATATTGATGGAATGATTTTTAGAATATTTGACCTCAAATGACCATAGGTGATGAAATTAACCTACCAAAGCTCAAGTGTCCCAAGTTTCACCACAATCCACCATGTCAAGTTGACCACGTGCTGACTTTCTTTTTATATGATAGACAGCCAAAGTGGAAAAGGCAATCTCTACTGCCTTTCTACTATGGCAAGCGGAACCAAAGTGATTAGGTCAAGAAACAAACAATGCTAGAGCAGGGTTGCCAAAATAATTTGCCAACATTGCTAAATTGGGGTACGAAAGGCGCCTAAACTGCTAAAAAGTCGCTGGCAACATCGGAGGTCCTAGAAACATGTATTTAAAAATTTGACAAGAAATTTGCCAAGTAAAAATTTTGGGCATCGCAGTAAGCCTTCCCAAGTCGCCCAATTGGGCTCAAACCTTATAGGGCTGTACCTGTGTAGCTAAAAGGTCAAACCCAGACAACTATACCGTTAACTAACAACTACACGTTTGAAGATCCCTTAAAATAGACCAATCGCATTGGTGTATTCATTCATAATTTGCCATTATTGTCGAAAATTTTACACCTGGGCTAAGCCGTCACCCCATCGGGAATTCTCAGGAAATCTTGTGAAGGAGGTAACCCTGTTTACTCCTGGTAGAACCTACAAGAAATCCTACCTACAAGGGGCATCAGCGCCATAAATCCCCACACAGCAATTATTGCTGTGAATGTGAGTAATCCTCCACCTCTTTCATTAGCGGGGACAAAAAACGGTTTTACTCCTTAGTACTACTAACCTCTTATTTTACAAAATTTTGCCATACTTTGCCACGAGGTTGGACCCAAAAACATTCCTATTCAGTCATCCTTCAAAACTTTATCACCCTTCCCAAAACTTTTGAAGAATGTGATCCTCATTTATGACCAACAATAGACAAACTGGGAACTTAAAAGACCCCTTAGTTTCCTTGGAAATCAATTTTTGATGAATTGCTCCCATTTGCAAATTTATAGATTTATGCATCAGTGTGTTGTATTGATCTAATAAACGGTACCGGTGCACGGCATATTGCGCAACATTTGCATTCTGCACAAAAGAAGCGATTTTTATTAGATCCCGGGAATCCCGACCTAATTCAAAAGCAGCAGTAACGCCAATTTCTTCATGGTAGTTACCACATAGATACCTCACGGTAGACCCTGGATTCCTACCACTAGACGTAAAACACTCGCCGGCCAGGTTCCATGGATTTTTGCCTGCATAGACGATAGTGGTACACACATGCGGCTGTCTACAAACAAAGCCGTCGGGATTACTACGTGGTTACAACCGGCTCTCAGCGCACGCGGTATTTCTTTCTCATGGCCACTTTTGTTTTTTGATATTTTTTGGCATATCTTTGCATTTTTTTTATTACATGTGCGGCAATATGGGGGTTTTTTGCAAGGGGCCCATTTGAATTTCGTATTGATTTTTTCCTCAAAAAACGTGCAAAAATTGCTAAACGGAAGCCCCACGTGTCATATCGCGCTCCCCTCATTTCATGAAATTTTTCATCCACTCTCACATGCGTCGTTTACCCGCCGGGGTCTATCTAGTGTCTTAGCTGCGGTGTCTACTCGGGTACTGTCTACTCAACATCCCACCCTCTTTCCACCATGTGGCAACTACAACAGGGTAGCCATTGGGGTAGGAAAGCATATTAGTCCACATCACCTGTATACCTAACAAGGCGAAACCTATTTTAAACGGCTATGTGTAAAATATTCCCCGCCGCCGAATATTGCGAATCACTATAAATGTGAGAAAAATGCAAACATTCAACACACCCGTATCCCCTCCCCAATACCCCGCAACACTCCACCCTCTTCCCAACACCCCGCAAAACCCCGCCCTAATCCCCAACACCCCACAACCTGCCCAACACCCCACCCTCATCTCCCAACCCCCCCCGCAACACCCCACCCCCCTCCTTAACATACCCCTCACCACCCCAAACCCACCCTCCACACCCTATAACCCACGCCTCCCCTTTCCCAACACCCTCCCTCAACCCTCCATTCCCCTCCCCAACCCCCCGACCAACCACCGCTCCATTCCCCATCCGGCACATCCTGCACCACCTCCCATCCCCCTCCCAACACACAGCCCCCGCAACACAGCCCGCTCCCCGCCCTCCTCTCCCAACACCATGCAACACCGCCAGCCCCCTCCCCACACGGCCCGCATACCCCACCCCCTCCCCAAAACCCCGCAATACCCCACCCCCTCCCCACACCCCGCAATACCCCCACCCCCCTCCACAACACCCCCCAATACCCCGCAAAATCCCCCTCCCAACACCCCACCCCTTCCCAACCCTCACCCCCTCAAATAGCATAGTAGTCTCATGTAGCGAAGGAAGTTTGCCTATCCGATGTACTGTTTCAGAGATACAGCAATTAACCATATTTACTTAGCTCATTTGCATACCTTAAGCTTCATATATCACATACTTTCAAATTGCTAAAGATGTGCACCCATGCGATAGGCTATTATCAGCGCAGGAGTTTTGAGTATCCAATGTACGCGTTTCAAAAATAATAGCAATTATCTGATTTTTGCCAATTGAATTAGTCTCATTTGCATACTCAATATGCCCGAAATCCGCCCAAAATCTATCAGTCAAGAACTCTTCAGCCCGCTCTCTTCCACCAATTTACATCATATATGCCTGACGGGAACTCCAGAAAACTTGTAAACAGGCCTTGCAGGAAATTTCTCATAAATTATGGCAAATTAAGATACGTTACTTAGCATATTTATACGGCACAGATCTAATCAGGGTCGAGAACTCTTTTCCACCAAGTTACATCATTGTCGCCCCTTACGGAACTCCAGCAAATGGTATACAACATTGGTTAATATTTTTTGTCACAGACAGAGACGGACGGACGACGAACGGACGGACGCTGCTCGATTTCATAGTCCACGTTCCGAACACGTTCGGCTGCGTGACAACTAACTGTACTTGGTATGCCCTATCTTGCAGCTAACCTCCATCAACAATTAGCCCAGTGTGTACTGGGCATTAGCTGCCGCCGCCCGCGGTAGACATGGTGTAGATGCCGTATAGGCTACCACATTAGTAAGATCCGGCCGTGTATCTAATACCATTATTAAAATAGCACAATCTCACAAAATGACCCTAAACTTGACTTGGCGTGAAATCTCAGCATATACTTTATATTGGAATGATATATTCTGACCACTGTGTTGATTTTCTGCATCTAACAATTATTCTGAATCACACACTCCTCACTCTACTTCGTATGCGATAACATAGAGACCTCATGGAGCTTTTACACCAATTACTAGTAGAAGTATGGTTGCTGCTCATTAATTCAAAGGGATCGTTATTCCAAAGGTTTTGTTATTCCAAAGGTTTTGTTATCCAGGTTTGTAACCAACGTAGCCATTATTCTGAAGGTTCCTTAACCCTCATCTAACCAAGATAGGGGTATTACTTTCCCCTAAGGATGATTCCCTGTCACAACCAAATCGCAACAAATATGATCTAAGGCTTTAAGTATCATAAGTTCATCCTTTGCCGTCGTTTTCAAGCAAGAAAAACAAAAAAACTAGAGGTCCCACCCTCCAGGGAGGTCAGGGTTGTTCCTGTCAATCGGAAGGTAGGAGGGTGGTTGCCACTATTCCTAACTTTACTGTGTAAAAATTGCCAAAAAATGATACTTATGTACTTATGCTTACTTAGAGCAAATAATGACATGTATTGTGGTATTTTTTTGCTAATTTTTTTGGAGTAATAACAGTTTATGCTTACTTTGGCCACCCATCATTGCCAAATAATAACCATTTTGCTTGCATGAATGGTGAAAACAGTCGAAAACCCCCTTGATTTGGAGATTGCTTACATAGTTTACTTTAAACATAAACTCAGTTATGACATCACTATGACGACATATTGTTAAAACTTGATATGTTTGTACTTTATTTGAAGAAAGAAAACATATGTAAGCTACATACATGTACTGATATGAGTGATATCAAACTAGATCAGGTTTGTCCCTATTAACTACAAAATCAGGGGAGGTGGTAACAAATTTTCGGATAAACGTACCTTCGAAAAGTGAGCCTTTGGAATAACAAACCTTCAGATAAATGCGTAGACCCCTAGTTTACTAGCCAATTACCAATGAAACTATGCAAAAATCTCAAAATGTTTGCAAAAAGGGGCTCTTCAAAAAAAAATGTTACTGCTTATTGAATAATGAGAATAAAGGTATAATTTTATAACCCAACATATGCTTGCACCCCTGAAAATGCATGTGCCCCCCCCCACTTCCCGATCGGAAGAGCTGGTTACACCACTGCTCTCTATGATGATTTGAAACTGGTGATATCATTATTTTTGCATGGAAGAAATTGGCTCCCACTTGATCTTGATTTCATAAAACTCCAACTGGGTCAAAGACGATTTTGCCAAAAAAAAAAAAAACTCAGTTAAAGCAATATTAGCACATTTTTTGAAGAGCGCCACCAATTTTCAAAATTTGATATTTTTGCACAGCTATGTTGGTAACTGTCTAGGAAACTACACCTGCGAACGAGAATGCTCAAAAATGCGTATTTATCATAAAATGAGCGATTTTTGTAATTAGAATTGGGATCC
This sequence comes from Ophioderma brevispina, assembly GCA_023653785.1. Taxonomy (NCBI): domain Eukaryota; kingdom Metazoa; phylum Echinodermata; class Ophiuroidea; order Amphilepidida; family Ophiodermatidae; genus Ophioderma; species Ophioderma brevispina. Next base: position 32,589 of record JAMKCH010018898.1, read on the forward strand.
TAGATTGTACTTAACGGCAGAGCTGGAAATGCGAAGTTTATGTCCGTCCATGATGAAATAGTGCCATCTCAAGAAAATGACCTCTAACTTGACTTGCCTGAACCAATAAAACAACTAATAGATGAGTGTAGATACGTACATGGCGCTATTTCCCGGCTATTTCATATTGGAAGGCTGTTTCCAGCAGCCGTTGAATTATTATTGGTATCCCAATATTAATTATTCTAGTTACAAAATTCCTTCGTTTGCGACACATAGACATTGTAGAGCTTAACCATTCACAGGTATAGTTTACTAGCCATTTACCAATGCAACCGTGTAAAAATCTCAAATTTTTCGAAAAATTGGGGGCGCTCTTCAAAAAAATGTGCTAATATTGCTTTAAATCCTGTTAAAATCAATGTAACCCTACAGAAACTGGATACTGTCCAACTGTGTTTAACAAGTTTTACTTTACTTGGTTGATGAGCATGGAGAAGCCACAGTTTATAAATAACCTTACATAATTCAGGCAAGGCAAATTAAACAAGGCATTAGAAATGAAGTTTGGTGTCAACTTATTTTATTGTTAACTTGCAGCCATAAAAGAATAACAGAAGCTAAAACCACATACAATTATATTATGCACCTAACTAAAGGGGCACCACATAAAAATCAATCCTGAATTCTTAAACAGATAGGGAAATGAACACAATTATTTCGATTGGTTGTAGCCCGGTTTCAATTTGCAATTTAGACTAGGTATTACACGCTAGGTATTGTTGTTGTTTTTAGGTCAATGCGCTCGCGTCATGTTGCATCTTACTACGTTCATGATGTATGCCTGTCAACACTGCAACACTGTCTCATTGCATATGTTCTCAGGGGGGTTAAGTGCCTGTCATCTTTTGCCCTTTTATCCCACAATATGGCTATGAAGTTTGCACATACGAACAAAATTCATGCTCAACCTGTACAAATTAACCTCATTTAATGTAGTACTATCGTATAGTTACTATTGTAACCATGATCATAAAAAACATGTATCGCATTGCGATAATCAACTTATATAGCACCCACAATGAACATAGGTCCGGCCTAGTTTAAGGGGCAATACACCAAATATTTCCCAATGTTAATTACTTTATTTTTTAAAGCAATAACAGTACATTTTTGAAGAGCGTCCCCAATTTTCAAAATTGGGGTTTTTACACAGTTGTGTTGGTAATTGTCTAGTAAACTACACGCATGTACCTGCGAGTGGTAATGCTAAAATATGCGTATTTGTCATTAAAAAAAAATTGTAATTAAAATCGGGATCCCTGATTGTAATTTAAACCTTTCCCTGGACCCGTGCTAGGCAAATTCATGGGCCTCACACACCACGCACTTTAGGGATAAAGATTGGCAAATTACTGACCTCCCGTCGGCAAACGTGTGGGCACACAAGCTGAAATCGGGTTGCAGTTTCATTGAAAAACAGCCTCGAGGCAAGACACTCTGGCTAGAAAACTAAGGCAGTCTGCAGTCAGAATTGCTTTGTCTCGCTAGTTTTGAGCAGAAATGGTTCCCTTCACTGCGCTAAAACAATGGTGGAACAGCCGAAGCGAATCTGGGCTAGAAGTAGCCCAAAGTCTGGGGAATGTGTTAATGGCGGAACTGGAAACGTCAAATTTATGTCCATCTATGCTCTCTAACTTGACTGCCTGAACTGACAGAACAACTAATGGATGAGCATCGACACATACATGGCACAATTTCCCAGCTATTTCATATTGGAAGGGCATTTCCAGCATTTAATTATTATCGGAGATCTCCGACATTAATTATTCTAATTACAATTTCCTTTTTATGCGACGCATAGAGAGTTTTGAGCTCTTCCAATTCACCTGTATTGTTTACTAGTCAATTACCAATGCAACTGTGCAAAAATCTCAAAATATCCGGAAAATTGGGGGGGGGGGGCTCTTCAAAAATGTGCTGTTATTGCTTTAAATGTGCCCATTTCAGTTATTTCAAGGTCAAATTTAACATGTTTGTTATCAAAATTAAGCTCTTTTCATTCTTTCGATTTATTCAATCTACTTTTATCTGGGGTCACTTGTATTCAAAGGTGGGCATATTACTTCCAAAATGCACCCTAAAAAGTATTTCCCCGCCTAAAAAACATACCCTAACAAGTATTTTTGTGTTCTGTTTTGCTACACTAAAGAAGTATTTTTGTTGGTTTCTGCACCTAACAAGTAAGGCAATGCATTGTGTCATTAATATCTTGCTTTACTTTACATATTTATAATCTTTTTGATCTCTGCTTAATTGTAGTATTACATATCCTAAACACATACCTCACAATTTCAAGGTTTAGGAAAAAACATAACCTTTTTTCCACATTTTGTTGTTTTTGACACCTTAATCAATGTACGCGCGTACATCGCATGTTGGAAAAAAGAGACCCTTTTTATGCGTTTCCTTGTTCATGCATCATATCCACCTTTGAATACAAGTCCCCCCCCCCACCCGGGACTTTTATATATATTAAATATTTTTGCAGTCTGTAAATTCGGGATCCCTAATTTGAAATCCCCTGGAAATAGTGTAATTAGCTACGACTTGTGTTTGTAAAAATAACTCAATTCACTGTATTTCCTATATTATAGCAATGCAGAAATCCACAGCTTTCATTTGAATGTGATATCAATTTTACATTCCAAGTCCAAATTGTAGACAAGATTACCACCTTAAGGTAGGATCATCGGATAAAATGGTCTTACAGAAAAATGACCATAAAATCAAATCCCCTAAATCAATTTAATCCAAACTTGATTATGGTAATGACTGACCTTTCCTCCACATATTTTTGCAGTTTTGAGACAGTGTGATTTGTTTTAGTGTTTTTATTTATTTTTTTAAAAATGTCCTATTTTTTTTTTTAGAAAAATGATTTTAGGGAAAAATAATTTAGGGAAAATTAAAAACACCTGTAATTTCAAATAGAAACACTCAATCTGCAAAATCTAACATGATCATTTTCTAAATTTGATTTCCTTTTAATATGACACCTTATTCATCACCAAGGGAGTTGTAGTTCCTTCTAAGTGTATTTTCCTAAGACCGATCTTCCAACCATGTGACCAAGCCGTTCCATTAGCATGGAGAGGAGGCTACTTACCAAGGAAAATATCGATAGAATTATTGGACTGAAAAAAGGCCACCACAAAAAATAATTATGTTAACCGTATTCATTGTACGCTGACATTAACATCCATGTTACATCAGACTGTTTCATCAGGTTAGGGCCATTGATTTATCAATATAGAGCGTACTATACACAAAACTCACTGATAGGGGCCTATGTATTACATAGACCCAATGTTATTTAACAAAAATCTTACCAAAAGCCTACAGACTAAAAAGGAAATCTTATTAATGCAGGAAGTTGAAAGAAAGTAAATAAAAAATAAATGTGGCCTCTGCAATGATGGTAACTAGCCACACTCCATCGATTTAAAAGATTATAGCTTGTGATTCCATTCACTTGCCGATTTCACAGGTCACAATTTTCAAAGCTTTTCATTTCAACTGGTACGCAAATGTTCGATTCCTGGCTCTTTTTTTTATTGAACATTCAAAATAGTCTTCTTCATTAATTCAAGAGTATTTAAAATTGGTCGGTTGTAATAGGTTTGCACAGGGCAGCTTATACTACTTACAGGACAGTGTACCGGTTCAGATTAAATGACCGAAGGTTGGACAAAAGTGATATCTTTGGACAACTGCAAATATTACCTGAAGGCAGTACATCTTTACTTTTGATCATCATCCCTGCCCATCCCTGTTCTTTGTTTTTGATGACATACAGAAAAATAAAAAATCTATGGATATTTGATATTTCTCTAACCATAAAAAACAAACACTAATCTTATAACTCATCAATTACTTGAGAAAGAAATTAAATAAAATGTGTAGTTTTTTCGCAAAATTGCCCCATTTTGTCCATTTTCGGATACTGCCAAATCAGTCCCTGTACAAAGTCTATGGGAATTTGAAAACGCATTCTGTGACGCTATCTCCAAAACCCTTTTTTGGAAAAACTTAAATTTGGCACACTTTTTTCACCAATACCAACATTTTCATGAGAATTTCAACGAATCTGGCACGAAGCCATAGCCGATGATCAACCTTAAGGCATATTAGTATTGTTATCCACCAGTTTTCCAGGATTATTTAGTGATGCGTTCTGCCCCTTGATCCCAGCCAAGCAGCTGTAGCACCCCCTATTCAACAAAGGCCCCAAGGGACCACCGTTTTGTGTCATCTCTGAAATTAAATCTTCCTTGGTATTCTTTGTATTCAACAGGTTTATTTATTTTTTGTGTTGCCTGCAAGAATTGCAAGAAACGACATTTACCAGTCCTTAATTCTTTCTGACCGTGTGCCCGTATGGCCATGTGCTCATATGGCCATATGGCTGTGTTTTCAAAGGTCTTCTTCTTAGCTATCCACAAGTCATTGTAATGGCTTTGGTGTGTCCAGGATTTATTCAACCTTAGTAAGCTGATCCAGGTCCGCGTGTAGCCATGGATTACGGATGCTCCTAACATGGCCTTTTCAAAGGTTAAAGTTTCAAATAAAGTTTCTCATTCAAGAAGTTAAAGTCCAATTGCTACAGAAATTGGGTCATAGATGCCCCTTGGAACCTCCATATGATAGGTCAAGGGTCACTTACTCCATACCAAGGTAACAAATGTCTATGATGTCAAGTTATAAAATGGGCTGAAAACATCAAATTGACATAATTCGAAAAGTAAAAGTCCAATAGCTACAAAACTTGTATCATAGATGTCCCTTGCTAACCTTCATATGATGATGTCAAGGGGTCACATACCAAGGTCAAAGGTCATGTGAGGTCAAGTTATAAAATGGGCTGAAAACATCAAATTGACATAATTCGAAAAGTAAAAGTCCAATAGCTACAAAACTTGTATCATAAATGCCCCTTGGGAACCTTTATAAGATAATGAGATCAAAGGTCACATACCAAGGTCATGAGATAAAGTTATAAAATGGGCTAAAAACATCAAATTGGCCTCATTCAAGCAGAAAAAGTCCAATTGCTACACAACTTGGGACATGTATGCCCATTGGGGACCTTTATATGATGTGGTCATGGGTCACATGCCAAGGTCAAAGGTCATCTAGGGAACACTCACATGATAAGGTCCAAGGTCAATTGCAAAGGTCAAAGGTCCTCTGAGGTCAAGTTATAAAAGAGGAGTGAGGGAAAGGTGAACTGCCAAATCAGGCGACACTTGTGGTTAAGAGCCGCTTGTCTTACTATAGGTGGTGGTGGTGGTGGCAGTCCTCTTATGTTGTATTTAATCCCTAAGGTCTACCGGTTGATTTTATTGGTTATATACATTGGGTTGTAAGATATATCAAGCCAATCAAAGGTGTGATAAGAAAAGCTTAACGGTTTCTTAAGATATATAGGAGGTCTATCTTGATTGGTTACACAGGAGGTTATATCATGCTAAATCATGTAAAGGAATCACACCACTAAATAAACTAGGTGTAGCAGACAACGTCAGTGCTGAGTCAGTGTTGGTGTCCGGAATATGGCCCTTGCCTAAATGAAGAGTCACAAAATGTTGACGAGTTGTGTCTTTAAATGAAATTTGAAATTAATCATAATGTGGACTAGTAACAACCCATTTGGGTGGTAAAGATTTTGTCTGTGCCATTTTTGTATAATTTCTGAGGGTTTGGGGAAACTGTACAATTTTAGTTTCTAGTAACACTCAACTAGGCGTGAACGTTTTGAAAATATGCAAATCTTTCGATGCTCTGTAGCTAAAAAAATCAGCCTTCATCATATGACTTTTTCATTTTTGGTGAAGAGGTATGGTGCTAATCTTCCAAAAAAATTCAGTTTTGAAGTAACCAGTCGCTTTATAGCTGAGAAATCGACGTTTGGTGAGAGATCATATTGTACACAAGTCTATGGGGAGTTATTTAGTGGTGTGATTCCTACAGATTTCATGCATTACATATAATACATGGAGCCTTATTTGAGTCAGGTCACGATAAAATTGAATGTTGTCTGCAATGTTTAAGCATCAATCTATACTCTAGAGATCAATTTGAGCTGATTTAAGAGGTTTGCAAGTATATCGTAAGTTTTAGGTGCCAATATTTAGCCCGAATCAGTTCCTAGCCTAGGCTTGATCACAGGTTTTACTCATGATGACTCACTATCGCAACAGTACGTGTACAGTCACTCACAGTGATCAAAATTTTGCAGCCTTGCACTCTCGTATGTGTACAATGTGTACTCTATTTGTTTTCAAAATGCTCACATCCAAGAGGGACAGGCCTATAGGAAAAGGTCTAGTACGTCATAGCATGTAGCCCTACATTTCTTTTAAAAAAATACTAAATATGGGCACATTTCAGTAACATGGGGGGGGGGGGGTTAATAATGAGGGGGAGAGTCAGCTGTGGCGTTGGGCAACGTATAATCAGGCAGGACTCATGATCCTGGAATTTCGTGAGTTCGAGCCCCGGCTAGAGTCAACGTGTTTGTGTCCGCTGGGCAAGATACTAGTCTCAATTGCCTCGTACACCCAAGCGAAATAGGGGACTGTTAAGGGGGAATATTACAATCTAAGTATGGATATTTTGAGGCGCACGGCGAAAGCGGCCCACCGCTATGACATGAAACGATTCTGATGATTTCCTAGTACAGCGGAATAAATGTCAAAGCGCTTGTAACTGAATGGTGATAGTCTCTATTATAAATCTGCACATTTATTTATTTATTTTAATCCACACTTTTGAGGGTGCCATCAAGCTGGCCTATTACATATCATGTACAAGAGCTTGCACGCTCAGAAACCCACCCAAAAGGTAATAATTTTTAACAGAGAAGCGGATAACAATAGAAAGGAGCAGCCGGAGGAACGGCTTTCCACAAAGAACGACGCTTCTAGCTCAGATGAGAGGAGGCACAGCAGGGGGCCGTATGCAGGATATGGGACTGTGCATGAATTCCGAGCATTTGTCTCAAAGATGGATCGTGGTGTATCTTCACATGACTTTAGAATGATCCAGTGCAAAAAAATGGGGAAAGGCATGAGCCACAATTTAATGGATGCATTTTTAGTCCTGCATGATATCAAAATCAATGATGAGCAGATTCTGATTAAAAAGACCTACCGACGCAACATTCAAGGCAGTTCAAACATATGCATACGGTTGCGTACCTGCAGAACACTTCTATCCATGATGCGATGTGAGTTTTGTGGTGCCTGATTGAGTTTAGCTTTCCAGTGAGTTAATCACAGAAGAAATTGTCAGGAATGTGTTAATATTCACCAAAAAAATCCCTAAAAAAAATTGCATAATGGGGTGCTTTTAGTCCAACTTTGGGTGAAATATCCCCACTTTATAACTGAACTGGGGGGGGGGGGGGGGGGGGGGGGGGTGGCTTTTCACACGAGTCACTCCCAACGTCTCTACTGCTGGAATCCGCCCAATTCATGTGAATGGGTGGATATTCATTTTAAAAACACCCAGATCCATGTAAATTGGGCTTTATGCTCATTTTGATAGAATCAGGTCTTTTGTAGTGCTTCCTCTTGCATGCCCATCTTGAACGGCAGATTCTTTTCTTTCCAACAAAATGTGCGTAATCTTCAGCAGATAGAAAAAATCATAACTTTGCGCAGAGGCATTTTTAACTCATATCTGGTCTTTAATCTTTTGGCTACAATGGTTCCTACTGATAGAATAACAATTCAATATTATGAAAATATGTTGTCTTCATCAGAAATTTTTCGCAGTCTCTTCAGGAATCACACGCACACCTAAATAAACTAGTATGTAGCAGACGGACGTCAGTGCCAGACAGTGTCGGCGTCCGGAATATGGCCGCTTAGCAAATGAAGATCACAAAATCTGATGAGTTGTGTCTTTAAATGAAAGTTGAAAATATATGCTGGACTAGTAACAACCCATTTGGGTTGTAAAATTTTGTTGGTGCCATTTTTGTATAATTTCTCGAGGGTTTTGGGAAAACTGTACATTTTTAGTTTTCTAGTAACACTCCACTGGCGTGAACGTTTTGAAAACATGAATCTTCGATGCTCTGTAGCTTAAAAAAATCCATTCAGAGGCCTTCAGCATGTGACTTTTTCATTTTTGTTGAAGAGGTATGGTGCTTAATCTTCCAAACAAGGCGGTTCTCAAACACAAGTTCTCGCCTGGTCTTTCGCGTATAGCTGTAAGACAAGGAGCAGCACACCAGATTCAACCTGGCCAGTAGAGTGTTCCCAAAGAGTTGTGGCAAGCAGATACAGTGGAGATTGCAGATAAGCCCCCTCCCCAACACCCACTCCCTCACCCAATACCCTACACACGCCGACCCGCTATGCACACCCCACCCTACCCTCATCCCCCCACCCACACCTCCTCCAACACCCCACAACACGCACTCCCTTCCCCAACACCCTGCCACAACCACCACCCACGCCTCTCCCCCAACACCCGCAAACTAACACACCAACCCTCTCCCATACACCTCCGCTGACCACGCAACACAACCCTGCTACACTGCCTCATCTCAACACCCCCTCAACAAAAAACACCTCCAGCCCCTCTCCCCAACACCCCAACTCCCTCCCACACCCCGCAACCCTCCGCACACCACCCCCACCCCAACACCACCACTCCTCCTCCGCAACACCCTCTCAACACCACCACCCTCCCCCAACACAACCGCAACACCCCACCCCACTTTCCCACCCCCTCCCACACCGCACACCCCTACGCCAACACCCCGCACAACACCGCTCCCGCAACAACCCACCGCGTAACCTCAACAGAGCAGCCCTCCCCACTCCCCCCTCGACACACGCCTCTTCTGCAATATCCTCGTATCACCCGCACCCCTGCCCCAACACCGGCGCAATAGCCCACCCCCGTACCCTCCCGCAACCACCCCACCCCGCAACACACATACACCACTCCCTCACGCGGCCCTCCCTAACAGACTGCCCTGCAACCCCCACCGCCCACCCCAACACCCCTTCAACACCCCGTTTCTGCGGGGCCCCCTCCCCAACACATAGCACCGTCAACACCCACTCGCCCTGCCCAACAACCTCCCCGCAACAACCCTACCCAACACCCCGCACAACCCCTCCCAAAACACCTCAACCACCCCATCCCCCTAGTCTCGCCCACCAGCAACACCACCCCCGCAACACCCACCGCAACACCTCACCCCCGTCCCGCTCGCAGACACCACCACAACACCCCACCACCATCCCACAAAAAACACCCTCGTCAACAACTCCCACCCCCTCCTATGCCCCTCACGACCTAACCCGGCACAACAGCCCCCACCCCAACCACCCGCATCATCCCACCCCCTCCCAACCACCACCGGTAACAATGCACCCCACCCCCACCCCGTTTTTTTTAAAAAACACCCCACAATACCACAACACCCCACCCCTTGCCCAACAACCCGCCCGCAACACCCCCCCACCACAACTACAACCGCTAACTACCCGGCACCCCTCCCTCCAACACCAACTCTCAACACCTCCACCCCTCCCCAACACAACGTCGCAACATCACACCATCCACCCCAACACACCGGCAACACAACACCGAAAACACCTCAGGCCCACCCTCTCCCCAAAACTCTGCAACAACCCACCCCCTGCCCAATACCCCGCAACACCCTTCCCCAACAAACCGCAACACCCACCCCCTCTGCCACAACGCACCTGCAACAACCCCACCTACCGCCTCATCCAACAACCACCACAAGCACCCACCACCCTCCCGACACCGCCGCACACAACCCCTCACCCCCTCCGTTCACACCCCCCCCACCCCCCCTCGCACACCCCCGCAACAACACCAACCCCCATCCCGCTGGCCCAACACCACACCGCATAGCATACCGCAACCCCCCCCCATACACACCCGCACACCAAACACCCACCCACCCCCCGCCTCCCTCACCCCCCTCCAACGAACCCACCAGCCCACCCGGCCCTAGCCGTCAACAGCAAAATCCCGCAACACCCCACCCCCCTCCTTTCTTTTCCTCCTTCCCCTCCCACCATCCCCCTCCCAAACAACCCGCAAAACCCACTCGCCCCTCGTCCAACAGCCACTGCCCAACACCACACCCACGCCTCCTCCCAACACTCAACCGTAACAACCCCTCACCCCTCCCCAACACCACGTACCACCCCACCCCGCCCTCCCCACACCACCTACAACACCACCACCACACCTAACCCACCACCCTCCCGCACATCCCCACCCCAACCCCCTCCCCAAATCCCCCGTCACAACCCACCCCTACCCAACTCCCCGCGAACACCCTTCCCAACGGAAACTCCGCAACAACCCCACCGTCTCCTTCGCCACACGCACTTCAAACACACAAACACCCACCCCTCCCCAACACCACCGTACACCCACCCCTTCCCTCCTCCCCAACAACCCCCACCACTCTCCTTCCCAACAACCCCCGCAACACCCACCCCCTCACCTTCAACCCACCAGCAACACCCCACCCCCTCCCCCCAACACACCCCACGCCCTCACCACACCACCCCGGCAACACCCCCCATCCCCTCCCTCACACTAACAACCGCACCCACCCGCTATCCCCTCCCCAACACAACGCCGCAACACACACAACCCCACACCTCCGCAAACACCCCCGTCAAGCACCCCTCCCCACACCCCTATCAACACCCGGTGGTCGCCCACCAGACCATTAACGCAATCCTGAACAGGGCATGGCACCCTCAACCCCCCCAAACCCCCCCAACACAAATATACCGCACAGACACCTCCACCCCCCTCCGGCAACAATATACCATCCCCAACACCACCGTTCAACAACCCAACCGCCTCCTCCAACACCACCCCGCAACAACAGCAAAACAACCCCAACGTCCTCCCCAACGACCCGCACCACCCTCACCCTCCCCCTCCCCAACACACCGTAACACCTGACTCCCACCCCCTCCACCCAACAAACACCACCCAACAACCTCCCACCCTCTCCACAACACCTCAGCCACCACTGCAACACCCACCTACAACACCCCGCCTGCTGACATGTAACAAGCGAAATATTGCATATCGCAATGTACTTGTTTCTAGCTATACAGGCATTACGCATATTTAATTAGGCTCATTTAACACAAAATGCCCCCGGTCTTTAATTGGGCACACATGCACTTGACCTAATTATATGATTCACACAAAATATGAATGCAGACTAGTCTTTTCGTGTAGTGAAGAAATTTTTGCAGATCCGCTGTACAGTTCAGCGATAAAAAAGGGGCAAAGCAATTATGCATTTAATTAGCTCATTTGAGCAATACGCGCAGCCGCATGATATCACTACTTTCCAAATGGCACACAAGAGATGGCGGGCAACCATATTGGCTCTCATAGCAGTGAAGGAATTTTTGTGGATCGCGATGTACAGTTTCAAAAATTATAGCAATTACGCTGATTTTTGCATATAATTCGCTCATTGGCATACTTAATTTGCCATCTCAAAAAACAAAAAAAAAAAAAATCAAAGAAATATGCCCAAAATCTAATGAGGGTCGAGAACTCTTCATCAGAGCCGTCTGGGCCGGCGCTTCCTTCCACACCAAGGTACATCATAAACGCCTTACGGAACTCCTGAAAACTGACACAAGCCTTTTTTTCTTAATTATGCAAATTAATACACTTGAATTAGCATCGTTTTAACGCCCAAAATTGCCACTTTGCCCAATTAATGATTCACAGACAAAAGATGCTGACAAGGACTTCATGTAGGGAAGGAATTTTGCCTATCCGAATGTACTGTTTCAGAGATACATTAATATATGCATATTTAATTAGCTCTTTGCATACCTAAGCCTCATATCTCACAATCATCACACTTTCAATTGCAACAAAAAGATGCCACATGATAAGTGCTTTCCATTCAGTGGAAGGAACTTTTGTGTACCAATTACCGTTAAAAGTTATAGGGCAATACCGCAGATTTTTTGCATATAATTAGCTCATTTGCATACTGAATTTGCCGTTCGAAATACGCCCGAAATCGAGAACTCATTTCGAGAACATCCTCCAGCCCGCTCCCCTTCCACCAATTACATCATTATTAACGCCTTACGGAATCTCCTGAAACACTTGTACACAAGCCCTTGGTCGGGAAAAATTTTCAGTAATATGTCAAATTAGATACTTATTAGCATATTTTTACGCCCAAAATCTAATCAGTCGAGAACTCATCAACCCCCGCTCTCTTTCCGCCAAGTTACACCATCGTAGCCCCCTTCCGTGAACTCAGATAAATCGTACACAAGCAGGTGAACTCGGCGGCTAGCAGACAGACAGCATGACAGCAGACATAACAGACAGACAGACGGCAACGACCGACAGACAACAGACAGACAGACAGAGCAGACGGACAGACAGACTCACGACAACAGACAGACAGTATTACTAAGTCTCCTAAGTGCTCTGGCCGAACAAAGTTCAGGCGAGACAAGGCGAGACCATAAAAATCAATTTTGAAGTAACCATTCTGCTTTAACAGGCCGTGGGAAGAACTCGACGTTTGGTGAGAGGTCATTTTTGTACGGGGAGTTATTTAGTGATCAATGATAAATCAAATGAATAAAAAAAAACAAAAGGGCAAAAAATCAATTAAAATAAGAATCAAATAAGTAATGTAAGAACGATAACTTAGCTATCTTACTATTACAAAAGCAAAGTAAAAAATAACATGATAAATAAAATAAAAAGATCATAAAATAAAAAATAATTTTCAGTAGGAATAGCGTGCCGCCAAGGGGGCTAGTTACCTGCAGTTTCGTCATGTGGGAAAGTGTCAGATTTGCGAGGGGGTTAGCAGGCTGCAACCAAAAGCCAGGGGTGTTTATTCTTATCAGTACATATATCAAGCCTAGATGGTAGGGGCAACTGTTCATCTGTGGTTGGTGTGTTCAATTTTATTTAAGTGGGAGGCTAGGGGGACATCACATGTTGTCAAAGAGGGTCCGCATGCATTTGTTGTCGGCTCCCACACGTGCAATGGTTTTGAAAGTGGAGTTATGTGCTTGTCACCTAGTTAGGCGTTCCTTTGGGCACGTTATGGAACAGTTTGGGCCCCGAAACAAGGTCACTATTCCTGACGCTAGAAGTAAGAAACGCAATCTACAATTGGTAGGATCCCCAGAGCGATAAACTAGTGGCATTAAGTAAAAATCAAAAAGCTAGTAAACTTGGTGCTACGGTCCAATCCAGTCCATAGGTAGGTATCTGATTGTACCAAGGGTAATTGGCCATTAATCATTTCGGGGGTGTGCATCATTACTGGAGCTTTTTGCTAAGTTAGGCTGGGTTTTTTTCTTTTCCTGGAGGGTTATGAAATTAAAAAAACAAAAAAACAAAACAAAAATGAATATCTACTTATTTATATATTGACATAAGTAAATAACAAAAAAAAAGAAACAAACAAAAATTGAAATTAAAAAATAAAAAATAAAATAATAAAAAATAAATAAGAAAAAAAGATTAAAATGATAATTATAATCAAATATATAAATACTTTGGAAAAAAAAAGTAAGATCAACAAATCAAAGGTTCTAATAATAAGGTAAACATAATCGCTATAGACAAAAACCCAAGTCTCGCCTTGTGGCTACTTTGTGGTTTTCTGTTTTCTCTTATCATTGCAGCCCACAGGACTGATCATGGGAGACAGCATCGTGAAGTGGGCTGGTGAAGGTAACCCGCAGTTAGGGGCCCGCGGGCCAGTGACCCCGCGTTGGGGTTAGGGGGTTCCAGGGTGGGGGCCATATACCACCGCGGCTAGTCCGGCACCTTGCGGTCGAAACATAGTCCACAGCAAACTTGGTTCTTCATATTGGAACTGATTAGTCCTTCACATCCATAAAGGTCTGAATTTTGCGAGAGTGTGGAATAACTTTAAAGACTGTCCGTCAAATGCTTCGAGACACTGGAGAATAATATGGTCGCATATTCTCCCACAATTGTTTTGGTATGGGGAACGCAGCCCACAAGCAGGAGAGAGAGGTTTCAGAAAAGAGAACCGTGCAGCATAGCAAAGTATGCCGATATCTCAAGGGTGACAATCGGTTTATATTTCATAATGGTTAAGCGATGGATCACCATTTCTTAGGAGGCTGATGGGTTCATTTGTCAGATGAGGGCATACAAGATGTTCCGCAATCAAATCACACAGGCAATACAATTCTTTAACAACCTTGTTCGACCATGAGGCAGTAGGCTTTCCAGTTTTAAAGAAGGAGCAGGTCGTAATAGGGTAAAAAAAAAAAAGTTTGTGTTCAGGCAGTATCTGGCTTTAAAAAGCATTTTGAGGGAAGGTCAGATTTTTATTTTTGTTTTAAAAAAGGAGGGGGTGTGACTAGGGTCTCGAGATGAACGGCTCTTGGGTGGCGTGTGTGTTGTGAGTGGGGTCGGGTCTGGGCCGGCTTCTTCCGCTATGGTATCTAGCCGTACAAAAAAGAAAAAAAAAAAAAACCTTCCTTGTCAGGGGTTCGCTCATATAAGGGGAACCTCCCGGAAGTTGGACTCAGAACCACCCGGCTCCTGGTTGTCGTTAGTGTGTGTGTGTGGTTTTGTTTGGCAGTCCTGTAGTAACATTCAGGTGGTCAAAGAATTCTAAGTTACGTCAGACAGTATTGGCATCGGGGATTTAATAAGTGACCGCTCCAGCCCAGGGGGGGGCGGCCAAGATAGCGGCGTTTTTGCCTTTCCCATAGGTTTAGCACGAATCACAAAAAACTTGACAAATATTCTAAAGTCGAACATATGTTTAATATTCAAATATTTTTCCACTCAAAATCGTTGGAGTTGAAGAATCAACTCCAGTTGTAAGTATTTTTTTGTATGACTAACGGTCAACGGGATCCATTTTGAACGAGGCTGGTTTTGCCTCATTTTCAATCGCAGGGTCACTGTTATTTATAGCTGCGGACCTGTACCAGGCCCGGTACCATTTAGCCTATGCACCACCGGAATATAATTCGTTGACCTGCATGTAGCAATCCTCTCATGTCGGTCTTTAAAAACGATTGATGATAGTTTTGCAGCACATATGCACCACCGGGACTAAAGCAAGGCAATTTAGATCGGTCGCGGGTCCGTACGGGAATTCCCACAAGCCACTCACTGATCTATTATAAACGCGCACAGTGACCTCAAATTCCAGTCACTGTTCAGGCTTGTTCAATGACTCGTTCGGCAGTTTTGCGTATGAATGAAAGCTTGGCCGCCACCGCCTGGCTCCAGCCCATCCTGCAACCAAAAAGTGAAATCTGATCGTACGTGTCATATGTCGTTTCCGAGTGTTTTATTCACACGTAGGTGGGGGCCCTCTGGGGGCAAATAGTACTTTATTTTTAAATTATTGCACCCTGCAGTAGTCATTTTTTTCATAGAACATCAGGTGATTTTAGACCATACCAGTTTTGGATATTTCTATAAATTGTGATGTGGGTATTTTATTCATCCTCATTCTTTGAACTGCCAGTGTTACCCAACTACGAATCTTATTCCCTTGCACCACCTATTAAGAGTTTTATGTTTCTAGTGAAATGGTATTATGATATTTCATTGGCCTGGCAACCTTGAAAACAGGACATTGAAGTTTGGTACTGATCACAGGCCCATGTACAAGCTATATGTTAAGTGTGCTTAAAATGGGCAAAAATGGGCAATGTGCTAGCTACTGGCTACTGCAGCTGAAGTGCAAGCTGACCCGAATTCACTTTATGATTTGCCCACTTTGCTCCATTTATGCATGCTTAGCACCAGGGGTCAGTTGAGTTGTCCTGAGACGCATGTTTAAAATTCCAGATTTCTCAGACAGAACAGTGTGTGATATTTCTGTTTGCCAAGATATTGGGAATGTTCTTCAAATATGTATTTAAAAGATTCCATGTGTTATCACCTCCAGGGGTGCAAATTCGACGAGAATCACCGAATCGATTCTCGCAGCGATTCTCGTAGCATCCAGATATGAGAATCAATTTCTCCCATTGAATCGTGTATTAATGTTGTCATTTCAAGTAGATTTGATTCTCGCAAACTCACACAAATTTTCACCCCTGACCTCCCTGAATTGAGTATTATTTTTTCATGACGTAAGCACATAATACCTATCCTCATTTACAAATTAATCTTGAGCTTCTATGGCCGGACCCGGACATCCAGGCTTTTGGCAAAAACATGCTTAGCAACGATGTGCGTAAAAACAAATCATTCAATACACCCTGTGTCTCACGATGTGCAGTGATCATACTTTTTGGTTTTGCGCAGTTTGTTTTCACTGCGATACGGGGATTCCCTGGGCCTTCCCTGTTTGTTTTCACCACGGTGAAGCCCTGTGACATAGGGGCCATTCTCCGATAAAGTGTTCAGGTTTGGTCTCCAAAATGACAAAATATCAACTTTAAAGGTGCAACGAGAGATTTCACATATCGGGTGTCCCTTAAAAAATCGAAAGTACTGATTTTTGCCCTGATGTAAAGCTTTCCATCAAAAATATCCCCATCTGAAAGGATTAAGCCGAGAAATGTTTCTTTGGTACAAAAATTATGAAATTTTTAATTTCGTATAGGAGCAAATACGAAATTCTTTTTTTTTTTTTTTTTTTTATTCTCGCAGCGATTCTCGTAGCATCCAGATATGAGAATCAATTTCTCCCATTGAATCGTGTATTAATGTTGTCATTTCAAGTAGATTTGATTCTCGCAAACTCACACAAATTTTCACCCCTGACCTCCCTGAATTGAGTATTATTTTTTCATGACGTAAGCACATAATACCTATCCTCATTTACAAATTAATCTTGAGCTTCTATGGCCGGACCCGGACATCCAGGCTTTTGGCAAAAACATGCTTAGCAACGATGTGCGTAAAAACAAATCATTCAATACACCCTGTGTCTCACGATGTGCAGTGATCATACCTTTTGGTTTTGCGCAGTTTGTTTTCACTGCGATACGGGGATTCCCTGGGCCTTCCCTGTTTGTTTTCACCGCGGTGAAGCCCTGTGACATAGGGGCCATTCTCCGATAAAGTGTTCAGGTTTGGTCTCCAAAATGACAAAATATCAACTCTAATGAATTACTGAAAATCATTAAAAATCGTAAACTTTAATGTTTTCAGAACACGGAACAATGCATGGGTGATCTTAAAAAATATCTGATTTTTAGTATATTGCTTAACGTTAACACTTAAGTAACGTATCTGGGTAACGTATCTGGCCGGCCTTTTTCTTAATCATGCCGTTCTTAATAAAAGTACATGCTTTACCGACTTAATCTCTATATCTTATCAGGTGTTACCATCATACTAAAGCATGGTGTGGTATTCGACTTTATGTATCACATTGTTTAGCAAGAGCGCAGCAGGAGCGTATCTGGCGCAGTATGAATGTAACATGAGGCATTTCTTTCATCACCAGGCCTGGTAATTGTTACTTCAAAACCAGATTTTTATGCAAAACATGTATAATATAACGTTGACATGTGCTTGATTTATCGCATATTGGAACATTCTTTCACCGTTATTTTTTGGCAATTTTGTATCAATTCGAATTATGGTAACATATCTGGCTGCAATATTGGCGACATGCTCTCAGAGAACTCTTACGAATCTTTAATAATCCAATATTATCTTGTTTTGAACTTCATAATTAGGGAATAATAGAGGCTTATAAAAAAGTCAGGTTACCTGTGATATGCGCTCTTGTGTAACGAGCAGGGACACATTTTAAAGAATGGATTTAGGCTGGCGACATGGCGAAAAACAAGAATTATGCATCATCAGCCTTATTGCTTGATACTTCTTGCCCGGAACGTCTAGTCCAGATCATTTGAAAACGTAACTCCTAAGTATAATTTATATTAATAAGCATTCATTCTTAACAAGCAAAACAGGCTTTAAACTGTGTATGACTGTGAGCGACACGAAAAATCGTTTTGAACACTTTATCGGGGAATGGCCCATAGGTCCGCTCCCGGTCATAGTGTGTGTTTAATTTATTAATTTCTAAACAATTATACACTGGGTTTTGTCTTCTCCCTTAAGCCCGATGTATACTCCACTTTCGCTTCATCGCGCGA
This sequence comes from Ophioderma brevispina, assembly GCA_023653785.1. NCBI lineage: Eukaryota > Metazoa > Echinodermata > Ophiuroidea > Amphilepidida > Ophiodermatidae > Ophioderma > Ophioderma brevispina. The sequence continues at coordinate 50,786 of JAMKCH010018898.1, forward strand.
TGCCGCGATGAAATTTTACATCGCAATACCGCGCGATAAAAGTCATGTATACTCCGAGCGATAAATGTCTCACCTCGAGGAAGTCGTTGCTGTATTATTTTATTGACAACTAATTTTGCCAGTTGACAATTTTGATAACAATTTAGAGAATTATCTACATACCGTTCTGTATTTTGGCGATATAGCGTTGGATTTCCCGAATGAGATCTAGCAACTAGAATAGACGAGCGACATTATTTACGAACTAGGTCAAAGTTATATTAAAATTTGTTAGCCAGGCCTGAGTGATCAAATAATAGGCTATAGGACTGATGTTGCCAATATACATTTTGAATTCTTGTTCTGGACTATTTTGTATTGTTTTACATTATTTCGCACATCTTCCGGATTTACATGACTTGTATCATTAATAACATTGTTAAATGCCCAGTTTGATGATACTTACCTACCTTCATTTGTACACTCCGTTGTACACGGGGTTGGCTATGGCACATGTAGATCAGAATAGAATATTTCGTACTAACCGACAAAACATTCTTTACGATATCCTTAAAAATAATCATGCCTGATGTGATCATACTACTCGGGAATTGTTTGCACTACATCCACAGCTTTGGCCATTTAATGTGTATTTCATTGGATGAGTATTGTTGTTGATTAGCGGGCTCATAGGGAGATTTTTAAGAGCAGGTTCAGCTTGGTTTTCATGAGGTCATCACCCGACCTTGGTTCCTAGAACAGCCAATCAGAGCATTTTCGCGGCCGCGATATCGCCGAGAGTTGAACAAAATTCAACTCTCCGCGAAGCCTCAAAATCCATCGCGGGATAGAAATTCTTTCGCCGAGGCAATAAAAAATCGGGGTCAAGTTCCTTCGCAGCCGCGATATCGCGGATGCGAAGTGGAGTATACATCGGGCTTTAGATGAGACCACAGAATTTGTTATACAGCTTGTTATTTGGTCTACACCCCAGAGTTTACTGACAATGAAGTCATTCTTGAGGAGATTTGCGCGAATCAAGTCTGGTTTGCACCGTAGGATTGCTTAGGAATCTTTACGCAAATTGATGTTTGTTGTTTAAATTCCCAGAAAATAGATTGACGATTTTTTCATCAATATTTTGATTTTTTTTTGTTCTTTGGAGATAAGCCAACTGACCATGGTGTCTGAAGCCATGTTCACATGGTCACAAAACTCCAAGGGATTGAAACTCCAGAGGTGAAAATTCCAATTTTACTTCACTCCCAGTTATGTCCACATGATGGTCAAAACTCTGAAATCACCCTCTGACCATTCTCCTCTGCTGCTTCTATCGGAGTTAAGATCAGAAGTCAACATACCAGAAGCCGTGAACTTTTGCGCGTGATATTCAAACACGGGAATTTGTCACTAAGAAGACCTTGCAAAGTCACCTCCACTCACTATCCTATCCCCTGAAGCTGTCCACATGGCACGACACTCCAAAACACTCCGGAGTGTTATCAAAGTTTGAGCTTCACCCTCAAGTTTTTAGGGGGATAAAACCCTGCTAGACCCTTGATAAAACTCTGGAGTTTAAAACTCTGAATGCGTCCACACGGTCAAAAACCGGTCGACACTCCAGAGTGTTGAAACTCCGGAGATTCCACCTGTGTGGACACGACTTGAGTATCAAAATTTTGACCTCGCCATGCCTTCAAATTTATCCAGGCAATCACATATTGTGAGTGTCACCAAGAAAGCCAACAGGATATCGGTACCAATTCAATGGAATCTGTACAGCTACCCCAAGAAAATCCACCAGCCTACATCCTCATCCGGAGTATACTTGTGCCAAATGGAACCCTACACCGAAAAGAGTATTTAGAATGGAAATGCTCTAGGCCGAACTATTTTGTTTTGGATTTTTTCTGGGAGCGGGGTTCCCACAGATTTCGAAACCTTGCAGAGTACCACTTTAGAGATAAGCCAAACTGACCATGGTGTCTAAAGCCATGTTCACATGATCACGAAACTCCAAGGGTTTGAAGTTGTTCTGTGCCAAGTTCCTTCTTGTACAAGTGTTTAGGCCTCATATATAAATATTGTGCTACTCGCCGGCAAATATCTGCATAAACTTTATAGCGCCTGCGTGCATGATATATATGCCCAGAAGGTAAACATAAAATATCCAGTTTGGACTATTGAGGGTTATTGATTATGTGGAAACAAAATGCCTCCTCTCCCGAACAGTGGACTGTGTCCAAAAAGGTTATGGAAGTCTCATGGTCGCTTGGATTTACTCTAATCAAGCAAATTGATTTCTTTATCAATATATGAAAATCCAAAATAAAAATGTTTTATATTGTTCAATTAACAATTATCAGCTTTTCAAATTAATTTGCATCATCAAAGATATGTAATGACTTTTCACTTTTTAAAAATTGCATAACAAATGAATGACAAATATGTCATTAATTGTCATTTTGTATGGAAATGACTAATTTTTATAATAAACAAACTATAAAATTCTTAATTCATCATTTGTCACACACTAAAGTTTAACTTCCACTGCACTAAAAATTACAATTAAACAATTTTGTTATTATATCATGAAGTGCGCCGCATGTGTATATACCATTTTCTTTCTATTTCCAGACTTTCTTAAATCATGTGTTGTAGCCGGATGATATACTGTCGTTTTTCGATTTCCAGACTTCTTTCTTTGTACCTTGCTTCAAAATGCTACTAGCGTCAAACGCTTTATCCGATTGCAGCGAAAATTGTCAGAAGAACCACTGACCCAAGGCCCATATGGGATGTTCACAGATTTGGGTCAAAGGTCACGTGGGAGGATTAAAGGGGCATTTGTTAGAACTTTATAAAAGCTGCCTTCTGCACAGAATAAGTACTATGATCACCAGATGTTGTCAGAAGAACCACTGACCCAAGGCCCATATGGGATGTTCACAGATTTGGGTCAAAGGTCACGTGGGAGGATTTTAAAGGGGCATTTATCGGAACACTATATAAATTCTTTCTGTTCCACAAATCAATTGCCAGATTGGGATCAAGGTCACATGGGTCAATTAAAGGGCAAACTATAAAATTCTACTTGTGCCACAAATCAATTGCAATGATCACCAGAAATGGTCAGAAGACAAGGCCCATATATAGTGTATACAGGTTCGGGTCAAAGGTCACATAGATCAAGGGCATTCTTTAAAAATCTGAAAATATCCCTTATGCAACATTCAATTGCTATAATCACCAGACTTGGACAGATGAACTGCCGACCCGACCTATATGGTGTGAACACAACTTAGGGTCAAAGGTCATGTGGGCAGCAAGTGATCACCGCATGATATATCCATGCTTTCTAACGCACAACTTGCTCTGGTTCTTTCTTCTTCGTTTTTATACTTGTTTCAAAATGCAACTAGTGCTACACACTTTGTCAGATTGCAACAAGAATTGACCACAAAAACCCTTCCTGCACCAAGCTTCACATAGGGTGTTCACAGTTTGTCTATAGGGTTCACGTAGGGTCAATAGAAGTCAAAAGGGGCAGTCGCTCTAACCCCTCTTAATATTTAAACTACTACTAGCGTTACATGGTTGGCTCCATCTTCACCAGACTTCATCAGAAGAACCCCATGATCCACAGTCATACAGGGGTGTTCACAGATTGGAGTAAAGTCACACAGGGGTCATACAGGTCAGTCACTCTAACCCTCCTATTGTTGTTTCTGACATAAATCAATGGCTATAATCACTAGACTTGGTCAGAAGAACTGCTGAACCAAGGCCCATATGGGTTTTCACAATTGAAGTTAAAGGTCACACAGGGGGTCATCACAGGTCAGTCGCTCTAATCCTCCTTTTGACTATTTCTGCCACAAATCAATACATATAATCGCTAAGCTTGGTCAGAGGAACCACTGACCCAAGGCCCATATGGGATGTTCACAGATTTGGGTCAAAGGTCATGTGGGCCTATTAAAGGGCATTCTTATGCCACATATCAAGTGCTATAATCACCGGATTTTGACCCCAATCTTATGTGTGCAAAGATTGGGGTCAAAGGTCACATGGGCAGCAAGTGGTAGATTTCTCGTAAATGACAAATATCATCCCTTCAATAGTTTTAATTTTAGTGAAGCAAATAAGTTATCCCCAGGTCTGTAGCACAAATATCTAATTAAAAGGCCAACATTGTACCATGCACCATAGCCTAAATTAAGTTAAATTGTGTGTGCTTTATATGCAACTAGAAGTTGAATTGAGTTAGAGAAATCTGCAGTAAGCCAGGATTAAAATGTGGAAATTCATTATATTATCTTCTGGGAAAATGTGCAAAATTCCATTTAACTACTTAATTAAAGAAAAAAAAACACCAAATAGTTTTCTAAAAATGAACTATTTGAGAAATTTGTCATAACCTCTCCTGCAAATTGACATGCAGAGATGGTAACTCCACCCACCCACCCACTGACCATTGTTACCCAGTTTGGTTTGAATTGAACCAATATTCTGAAAATAGGGAAACTTTAACCACATTGCAAAACTAACTCCCAACTTTGACCCAATTTGACATCTAATGACCTTTAACCTCAACCTTGAGGTCACCCCTTCCATCCCACCCACAGATCATTGTTACCATGTTTGGTTTGTATTGAAGTGATACTTCTCAAATGTGGGAACGTTTACTAATGCCGGACATACATGTGGGGGGATACACATAACAAATAGCGATTATAAATTTTAGTCCTGGTCTGAGCAAGCTTAGGGGCAAGCCAAATAAACGGCTCAACAAGGGTAACATGCATACCACTGACGAACAAACTGTCTTTAATGCATGTGGTATTTTTGCGTCAGTGACCTATATTTTCCCAGATAATAACTATGCCAAGCCCCTTTTGTGGACAAAGAAAACTGGTTGTCTATGGCATTTTGTTAACTAAAACGTTCTTTTGTGAGAAATTTAGCCAAAACCCACTCCTACTATTAACAAATCTTAAGTCTGAAGTCTTATTATTTGATTTATGCAGTTCTAAGAAGGGTGTTATACTTATAGCCAATTTGTTTTGTACCATAGGCATAATATAAACAAGCATGGCCATAGCGGAGTGGGAGCTCAATTCTACGCACCTGTCAATCGCGTACAATTTGCTCACTGCAACCTTCATCATATGAATGCAAATGAGGTGTTACAATTGATTCCGCCATGTGCTGTATGAAGTTGTGCAGTACCACTGGACGGAATAAATGGCAATACCTCATTTGCATACCTGAGACTTCTATGAAACGTCAACCTTGACAAGGCGGTTCTCAAACCACAAAGATCCCCCGCCTGATGCAGTAGTAAACAGAGGGAAATATAACTTTCACGATCACAGGAGGGAGAATTGTGATGGAAATAACTGGTTCTCAAACCACTGAGGCTCTTGCCATAGCAGTTGCAATACCTTGGATAACCCAAAATGACCTTGAAAAATTCTGGTATCAAATGGTTCCTACATCTACCAAGTTTCATGACCATACAACCATTTGGAGTTATTTGAACTTGGATGAAACTACTTGACCTTGAAATGACCTTCACAATTTTCAGTTCAGAAATGTTGACCACATCCACCAAGTTTTATGACCATACAACCATGTACAGTGATTTGCCCTTGGATGACACCACATGACCTTCACATTTTTGGCACTGAATGTTGACCACACCCACCAAGTTTCATCATCCTACCACAATTGACAAGGATTATTGCAATTCTATTTTGACCACATTTGACCTGTGACCCATGCCACACGCCCCACCTCCGAACTCATCCACCGCCTACTTGGATGACATCTATGGTGCGAAGGACACCCATACTTGCTTAAAGCAATCATGGCACATTTTTTGAAGAGTGCACCCAATTTTCAAAATTTGATATTTTGGGGCAGTGACGTTGGTGATTGTCTAGGAAACTATACCTGCGAACGAGAATGCTAAAAATGCGTATTTATCATAAATTAGCGATTTTGTAATTAGAATTTGGATCCCAGATTGGACTTAACGGCAGAGCTGGAAATGCTATGTTTATGTCCGTCCATGATGAAATAGTGCCACCTCGAGAAAATAACCTCTAACTTGATTTGCCTGAACCAATAAAACAACTAATGGATGAGCGTAGACACGTACATGGCGCTATTTCCCAGCTATTTCGCATTGGAAGCCGTTTCCAGCAGCCGTTGAATTATTATCGGGGATCCCGATAATAATTATTCTAATTACAAAATTCCTTCGTTTGTGAGACACAGACATTTTCGAGCTTAACCATTCACAGGTATGGTTTACTAGCCAGTTACCAACGCAACTGTGTAAAAATCTCAATTTTTTTGAAAAATTGGGGGCGCTCTTCAAAAAAATGTGCTAATATTGCTTTAAATCAAAAGATATGGCGTTTACAAGATTAATAGCAATATAACCCTATTTTTGCCCACATTTGACCCTATTTTTGACTATATTTGATCCATGACCCACTTCTGATCCCATCCACCGCCTAATTGAGATACATCTATGTTGCGAAGATGGACACCCACACTTGCTTAGATCCAAAGATATCGCGTGGGACACACACCAGGACGCAGAAATTTCTTTAGTCCCCTTTGCCAACTAAAGTTGGCGGGGGACCAATTGCATACCTGAGAACAAAGGCTTTGGTATGTGTGCTTCTACAGGCTTGTACTGGACTGAATGAAAAATACTGGATTATGTGGGTTTATTTCCAGTTTTATTCATAACTTGTACAATAGTCAACACAACACAAATATGGAAATGAGTAGAGCAGACCAAATGCTAAGGATATTTTATTTTTATTTTCATCTTTAAAGACAATGTCATAATAAAATTAGATGTCTTTGATTAAATTAGCACATTTAATTTGAGCAGTTTAACTATTTAGGGAAACCAACACTTATATTGGACCATTAGGACAACAGCATGTGCAGTTAAAGAGACACTGGCACATTTGAAAAATAGTGCGCCCTCAAGATTTTTCAAAATCGATATTTTTGCATGGCTGTAAGGCTTTTAATACAAAAGCCCTCACCTCACCCGAAATGATTAAGACCAAATCAGCTTCCTTATGGGTAAACACAACGATTTTATAATTTAACGTCGCCGGCGACGTGAAATTCAGCAGACGACTAAAATGGTGTTTAACACAAGAACACGCACGCCGTATGCATGTTTCCCACGCTATGCACACTGTTTGATCGGTCTATAACCTTTGTGGTTTTAATATCAGTGAGTACAAGTCAACAATATTCATGTAATATACACATTTGTTGATTAAAGTTATGGAAAACTTAAAAGTTGGCCTACAAATTACCTGGAGTTACTAGAAAGTATGCATAGTGTTGTGTGTCACGAAGTGACATTACGAAACAAGGGCCAATGATAAAGGCTAAGCACCGGCAAGTGACCTGGATGAGTAGACAGCCATATGCAGACAATTCACACTACCTACTGATGACAATGGGTCCAACAATAAGATACCGCCTCAATGCTCTTTGCCTGGGGTTCTTTGATTTTCTTTTTACTAATTAGCTAATCTAAAGACCTTCCCAAGATTGGCCATAATTTAATTAATTGGTAGCGTGCGACTCGATCAAAGACAAGCTGTGGTTGAGCTAATAGATCTGGAGTTATACTCCATTTACCTTCCTCGAGTCAGTAACGTCAACTGTGTTCAGGAGGCAGTGGTTTGGGCGTGTTCTCTTTCTCCTATATTTTTGAGCTGCCTTTATACGCTAACGTGCGTATGTCAGCGCTTTGAATCAATGCTTTGACTGTTGCATTACACAATGATGTCACTGACACGAGGAAGATAAAAGCACTATTATAGCAGCCTTTTGAAACATCTTGAGCATTATAAAAGGTTTGAGTGATTCAATCTGTAGACAGCCTAGGGAGTCCTGTTGTAAGTTTGATTTATCGAGCGTTAACTCGATCAAGCGTAAGTTTGAACGTGATTGTAAGTTCAAACTTACGCTTGATCAAGTTACGCTTGATTACAATCGATCGTAAATCTTTGTGAAACGGGCCCCTGGAATGCAATTCTTAACCCTCTTTTTACAAAGCCTTTTTTTGTAACACGGTTTACCAAGGGGAGTGGTTACCACCCCCCCTTGAGAATTTGATGCTTATGATTTTGATACTACCAGTTGATTAAGCTTATAAGCCCTCTTCTTTCCATGATACTAAAATACGTACCAAACATACCATTATATGGCGTCAAAATGACTTCATCAGTCCGTGAGTCTGCAAAATTGCATTTCTAACATATGAACCCCTATTGCACCTTGAACCGCAAAAGTCTGTTGTATATGGCTGCAACTTTTTTCGAAGGGTACCATGAAAAACAAAACCTAACCAAGATGGAAGATCACTAACACACACACACACACACAACATGACCTCAGATGACCTTTGACCATGGTCTATGACCTTTGACATCATCCACATTTGAAGGAATCCCTGCTCCACCTCAACCCCAAGACTGGTTTAAATTGGACTTAACTTTTCAAAGGAGTCATGCAAAACTGGAATACACACACATACGGACATGCGCACTCTCGCAAAATTCCCTACTGCTTTTCAAGCCTGGGGATAAAAAGATAAGGTGTTTTAACATATTTCAGACAATGGGTGATTACTTTTGTCACAGTTTTGAACTTCTGTTAAAGTAGTAGTTATTGCCCGTGCAGATCGAAAGTTATAAACCACAAGTTTTCTTACGGTTAGCGCACTACCATGAGCCACCATTGTTGCTACATTTACAAGGTTTAGAGAACCGGGTGCATACACATGCAGATGTGGTAATGCAGTGAGAGCGCCCACACCCAGCTATGTTCAGGAAATGTGACCGATATCGATCGAGTGGACTTCAAACTTACGCTGTCACATTCCTGAACACAGCTGGGCATGGGCGCTCCCACTGCATTACCGCATATGCATGTACCCGGTGTTCTAAACCTCGTAACTGTGTGTGGACACACTATCGATTAACTCAAAAACGTGCCCCCTCCATGAAGTCATCAGTCACCTTATTGTTTTGTGTTTTCAGCACAGCAGCAACAAGCTTTCATTTATCTCAATGACCCCAAAGGTAGGGTAGTAGTTTTGTAGTGATATGGGTACCTACAAAACTAAGCCCCTCATGATCATCAAACTACTGTAAAACAATTAATTTCACGGCCCCAACTATTTAGGAATTAGAAATCATTATTAGTTTTGCAGCAATTTAATGTCAATAATTTTTTTTTTTTTTTTTTAATTTTTCTTTTTTTATTAATTCATCTTTATTGGCGGCAATTTATTTTAGCGATTGGAGGACTTAGCGAAATTAGCGAAATTAAAAATTGCTAGCGAAATTTACTGGTTTTACCGGAACTATACAATTTTGGCACCAAAAAAATTTAGGTCTGTAGGCGCCAAAGTGTAGAGTAATGGAATGTGAGACAGGGCCTTCTTAGTTTGTAGTTGGACCCTTAACCCACCTACAAAACTAAGATCCCCAACTTTTTTTGCACCAACAGGCATTTCAATGGAATTTATACGGGTCTTAGTTTTGTAGTGAGACCCTTTCCGTCAAAACTTAAGCCCGTGTATTGTGCCAAATCAATAGTTCCTGGGAATTTAGAACGGGTCTTAGTTTTGTTACTTAGGATCTTCTTACCAAAGGTATCATATCAATTTTGAACAATTAAAACATTGAAACATATAGTCTGTGACTTTAACAGGCTTTCTTGGCTTATTTCCCAGTACTCTTCCACATCACATTATGTATCTAGTGTCATACAATATTGTATTTTATGTATGTATGTGTGTAAAGAAATAAATTATGTTATGTTATGTTGTAGTTGGACCCTTACCCAACTACAAAACTTCGACCCTAAGGTCCTAGTACAAAAGTTAGACCAGGTGTCAAACCTGGTCTAAGTCAAAATTATTTTTTGCCCTTAAATTGATAGTTATTTGCACTTTCTTCCGTAAAAGTACTAGAAATTTTGAAAGATTAAATGCAAAATTTCAAAATAAATACCCTCGCATTAGTTAAGAAAAAAGGTCTTTTCCTGTGGGACAAAATTACACTTAGCCCAGGTCTAACTTTCGACCCGTCTAAAACTCTTTTGTGCATATGACAAAGAGTTTTTTTGGCGCCATAAGTATTATTAGTGGATTTCAGACAGGATTTTGGTTTTATACTTGTACCCTTACCCAACTACACAATGAACCCCTAACTTTTTGGACACCAAAAGATTTAGTGAATTTAGACAGGGTTAACCCTAAGGTCTTAGTTTAGGGTCTTATTTTTAGGGTCTTAGTTTGGGGTCTTAGGTTTTGGGTCTTGGGTTTTTGGTCTTAGGTTTTGGGTCTTAAGAATGTATACACCCACCAGTTTCAGGCCGACAAACCTGACACCAATTTTTCAGTCATGATTATTAATTATAAGTGTATACTTGTATGTATGGCATGATTTTTGGTATTTTTATGAACATATGTAATGCGATCTGGGAAAACCCGCCACATGGTGGGAAATTTATATTTGAGTTTTTACTATCACTGCAGAGTTTGAAATATTAAGTTTCCATAACTGTTTACTTCTTTCTTCTTTGCTACACACATCAAAAGTTACGCCTTATACAAACTGACAAAAAATAAGTACAATATAACAGATTTTAAGCTACTTTCTTTATTTTTTCAAAACTGTCCTGTGCGACATGTGGCGGGTTTTCCTAGATCACATCACATATGTGAAGGGGCATTTATTAGAGGGACAATATGCTATGCAGGTGACCTCCAACATGACCACTGAATGGATGAGGTCATATTACATCTTTGCTGCTACTTCCGATTACAATCGGACCTATCCTCTTTTAATAGGACAACCATTTCTAGTGATTTGACCTTAAAGTGACATCTTGGTATGGACTTACCACGACATAAATAGTTCGTGTTGCAATCAAACTACATACTGAAAGTTTCAAGTTGATTCCTACACGCACAGATGCAAAAAATCCACATTTATTCCGACAAATGCACACGGCTATACACAATCGTGAACGCTGCCATCTTTATTCCCTGTACCATATTTACAACGTCGCACACAATACCGAAACAGAAGCCAGCGAAATATATTACGTGACTTCAGTCAGTCTGCCACAAGCCTCATCCTTGTGAACTTCGGTGAGCACACAAAGGATAAGAGCGAAGTTCGTTTGGAAATTTTTATTGCAAAAAACTACACTTTTTAAAACCTCAATGATTTGGAAAAATGTAAAGAGGGGTATTTTAGATAAAATTTGTGATTCACAAAGGTTTTAGTTGGCGTAAACACCAACAATCCATGAAAAATTGGACATTAGAATACAGGTTACGCCAGCTCCGAGTCTCTCTTGGGAAACCGATGTCCAGTAATACCCTTAATTAGTTACATTTACATTAGAGCATTTGAACATATTGTGATATTTTATTTATTTATTTTGAGTTGATGCGAAACGAAATGGCGATAAACAAAGGAAAACATGGATCGCTCAACTGGTAATAAGGAGCTATAAGGTCATATTCGAAGCCACTAATCTCGGTTCATCAATCTACTACTTTTAAATGTCCCGAGTAACGCTTCTTCGTATGCTTAAGAGTTACTAATTTTATTTTTTAAAACTAAAGAAAAAACTAAAAAATTAAAACTTAATTTTTCTAAAAAATTACACACAATGTTATGCCCACTTTTGATAGACATATATTTTAAAGGAAACAAACGTTGAAATTAACGTCGAATAGTCTTTCGTACTTGTCAGACTTGACTCACCACCGAACATCGATCGGTTGTGTGAAAGACTAAACACGACTTCTGTGAAAGACTAAACACGGCTTGTGGCAAACCGCTAGCGTATAATAAACATGAAGGCTCCTCAAATTGTCTACTGCTACGATATTAAGCATGAAATATGGGTTTTCTTCGCAAGGAATACGCTCAATGACCAGAAAACCATCTGGGACATCTTATTTAGAGAATATTTCATCTATATATGTGCCGAGAGAGTCATACCAATAAATCCCTTATGACACAGATTGACCTCCTGATGACATTCAGTGACCCTCAAACTTTTTTTAGCATCAAATGTTTTTCAAACCCACCATGTGTCATGCCCTATAACATTTATACTCTTTAGCTCTGTGCGTAGACTATTCACGGAAGCCCCACTTATTAGTTACAACATGTACGCTATCAAGTCAATGAATCTTTACCCTTTCAGCAGGGTAATGAGAAAAATCGTAGCTTTCTTTATACCAAACTTTTTGGCCACTTCCGGTTCCACTAAAATCTGGGGTCACCTGTGGACGAGGCTATTAGCAGATCGGACCATGGACCTTTAAGTGCATACTATGCAGGTAAGCTGGATTCACATGTCATGCATATGCAGTTGCTTATTGAGCACCTTTATGCTGCATTTGTTTTTGAAAAAAAAAAACAATTTTAAGTTCAAAATGGCGGTTCTCGAACCACAAAGGCCTCCACCCGCCGCGGTAGTAAACGGGAAATATAACTTAAGATCCCATCTAGTGAGATTGATTATGGAAATAACGATTCTCAAACCACGAGGCTCCTGCCATAGGTGTTGCAATGGCCATGACCTTGGAAATACTTGATTGGACATAAAATGTTGACTACATTCTCCAAGTTTCATAACCATACAACCCCTATTGTATTATTTGACCTTGGTGAACCGACTTGACCTTGAAAGAACTTTTGGTTTCAGAAATGGGTCAACCAATCCACAAAGTTTCATGACCATGCAACATTGCACTGGGAGTGTGAAATTAAATTTGACCTTGATGACCTTGAATGACTGAAAATATTTGGTACCCAATGGTGAAGTTACACCCACCAGGTTCAAGGGGGGGTGACCATACACCAATTTGTTGATTTAGTGATTGTGACCTTGGTTGCCCCCACATGACCCTTTGAAATGACCTTAACATTTTTCTTGGCACTGAATTTGAACCACCACCCACCAAGTTTCATCATCCTAACCACATATAAAGTGATTTGAACCTTGGATAACCCTAAAGACCTTGAATGACCTTCAAAATAGTTCAGACAAAATGGGGGAAAAATTTTGTTTAACTAAAACATCCACCAGGTTCATGACCATACACCTACTGTGTTTAATTTGACCTTGGATGACCCCACAATGACCTTGATAATAACTTTTTCAAATTATGCCACTGATGTGCCACCCCATTTCATCACCCTACCATAATTGACTAGGGTTAGCATTAATTATGACCCTGGCATGACCTTACAGGACTGCCTGCGTGTAAACAGGTTTTGTGTGTTTCTTACAACCACCCCCAATTTGATGGGGAAATTGCACCAATGTATGAACCGACCAAATGTCCAAGTGAAAACATGCCTCATAAGTATTCAACCTCTGAATTTTTAGATCTTGTCAGCTCACAGAAGTAGAAAAAGACACAATCTGATCAACATAGGCAGGGGACGTCCCCAGACCATTTTAATGGGGGGGGGGTGTTGGAGTCGGTGCCGACAAAATCATGGGCCGGATTCAAGAATTTTCAAATTTTGCGCCGCTGCGCTCGCCAGGTAGACCCAGATTTTTTTTCACTTGGTTCGAAATTCTGAAGGGGGGGGGGGGGTCAACCGCAACCGAAATCCAGATACTTTACAGCTATGAAACAAAACAACAAACAAAACAGATGTGGGGAGGAGCGGGAGGAGTGCACCACCGATAATCCACCCATCAAATCAGTTGCGCCGACATTATAGCCATATTGCCGACAAGTCAAAATTTTGCCGACAGAATTTTGTAAATGGGGGGGTGTCACACTCCCCACACCCCCCCTCTGGGGACGGCTCTGAACATAGGCCAAAGTGGACTTTCAAATACACGTAGGCATAAGTAGGGCTCAAAAACAGTGAAATATTGCTTTTTAAAGCAATAAACAGCACATTTTGAAGAGCGCCCCCAATTTTTCAAAATTTGATATTTTGCACAGTTACGTTGTTTCATAGCTGTAAAGTATCTGGATTTCGGTTGCGGTTGACCCCCCCCCTTCAGAATTTCGAACCGAGTGAAAAAAATCTGGGTCTACCTGGCGAGCGCAGCGAGGCCGCAAATTTGAAAATTCTTGAATCCGGCCCATGATATTGTCGGCAAAAACCAGACTCAACACCCCCCCCCCCCAATTAAAAATGGTCTGGGGACGCCCCTGTGGAGTGCACCACCGATAATCCACCCATCAAATCAGTTGCGCCGACATTATACCCTTTCGCCGACAAGTCAAAATTTTGCCGACAGAATTTTGTAAATGGGGGGGTGTCACACTCCCCACACCCCCCCTCTGGGGACGGCTCTGAACATAGGCCAAAGTTGGACTTTCAAATACACGTAGGCATAAGTAGGGCTCAAAAACAGTGAAATATTGCTTTTTAAAGCAATAACAGCACATTTTTGAAGAGCGCCCCCAATTTTTCAAAATTTGATATTTTTGCACAGTTACGTTGTTTCATAGCTGTAAAGTATCTGGATTTCGGTTGCGGTTGACCCCCCCTTCAGAAGTTTAGAAACGCCAGGAAAAACAAATCTGGTGGGTTTTGTATAAATGGCGAGCGCCACAAACACCAAGCCAGAGCGAGCCGCAAAATTTGAAAATTCTTGAATCCGGGCCCATGATTTTGTCGGCAACACAGACTCAACACCCCCCCCCCCCAATTAAAAATGGTTTCTTGGGGACGCCCCTGCCTATGTTGATCAGATTGTGTCGTTTTCTACTTCTGTGAGCTGACAAGATCTAAAAATTCATAGGTTGAATATCTGAGGCAGTTTTCACTTGGACATTTGGTCTTGGTTAAACATTGGTTGCAATTTCCCCATCAAATTGTGGGTAAGACAACAACAAAACCTGTTTACACGCAGGCAGTCCTTTCAAGGTCATGCAGGGTCATTCATTAAATTGCTTATAACCCTAGTCAATTATGGCAGGGTGATGAAACCCTTTACATTACCCAGATTTGTGTAAAAAAATATTTTTTTAAATGTTTAATATACTGAATCCAAATCTGAAATGCTTTTGCACTTTCGGCATCTCCTTGTGTTATAATGGAAGGGGTACAACATTCCCTGTAGGACTCTATGGGGACGGGGACATTATACCCCTCCCTATATGAAAGGGAACCAACCCTATGCAAAATAAAAAACATATTTTGAATTAGTATCATTAAGTATGTTTTTTAATATTTTTTTACAAAGAAATCTTGGTATTACAATTGTTGACCTTTCTTGAATAACAAATGACCTTTAGCCTATTTCCCAAATATCTTGGAAAGGAAGCACCACACACATGTGACCAATTGACTTTTTTACTCCTGGTAACCCCTAGGAATAATTTGAGCTATATTTCATTAGATTTAGAGCAGTTCAATATTTGACCCCCATAGAAACTTTACCCTCTCCTGGGGCTACACGCAACAACGGGTCGCCGGCAGACTTTCATGATTTTCAAAAGTTATATTTTTCTCTGAATTTTCCCGTATTCAGCTATTGGTATCTCGTTCGTCTAACCAAAACGTCTTGGCTGTGACGGTCTAATAAGCCAATCAGCTGATTTCAGATTTTTTTTTTTTTGAAATCCAAATTTCTACCTTTTAATTTGTAGTCCATTTTGCCCCTCAATACCTTTTAAAAATCTGAAAATAATACTACTTATAAAACTAAAAGCCTTTTCTTTATTGGCCTGTAGCAATATGTCATATCAATTAGCATAAAACAGTACATACTTGAGAGAAAGGCCTAGCTAACATGATTTTTAATTTTTTCCTGTGAGAAATGTTTTAAAATTGTTTTTTTAAAAGCTATAAAATGCCAAAACTGAAAATTCCCGAAAATTCCCCAATATTCCCGGGCCTTTCAAAAATTCCCGGAAAGTTTCCGGGAAAGTTTCCAAATTCACGGAAAACTTCACCCCCTTTGCAACCCTATGGACGCCTTAAAAAAAATGTGTTTTTTTGCTTTAACAGTAACTTCAGTAAGCTAGCAAAAATGTGTGCTAAAGCTGTGGGGATTTCAAAAAATAGTAGGGCTTAATTAAATATATTCTCCTTTACGGCCTGGTGGATTCAATTGTGTCACGTGTGTTTGGGTCATAACTCCAAACTGGAGTATCTTATAGAATTCTACATTTTTTTAAAGCTGCCAATTGCAAGGAAACCTATTAAAGGCACTATCAGTGATTTGCTAAATCAGAAAATCGAAAAAATCATCAAAAATCAGATTTTTGCCTGTATGTAACAGTATAGGTGTCCTAACATACCTGCAAATGATAGGACCAGAAGCAACCTAATAAGGACAAAATCGGACATTTTAGTCATAGTGTCCGTTCGGACACTTACTACAACACGTTATTGATTGAATGGAATTCGTTTATCTTTGAACACTGCCGTTTTTTCTTCTTTCTGTCAATCTTTTCGGTTTTGAAAGAAGTAACTTACGAGATTTCTACAGACTTATCCTTCACTTTTAAGCTATTGCTGCAAATTTCAGGTATTTTGACCCCATTCGGGATAATCATTGATAGTGGCTTTAAAGACCACTTTTTGAAACCATTATTTTAAAAAAAACACCTAAAAGCCCTTATTTGTCACTACTATAGTGCAGTGACACAATGCGAGTATATATCGGACCAGTTAACACCACTGTTTATAATGCGTTAGGGATCATTAGTTATTGGGCGAAGCGGAGATATGGTATAGGAAATACCATGAGCTGCTAGGTCAGACTGGGCGAAACCAGTAGTGGCCGGTTTTAAAAAAAAATTGGAGGGCGGTTTGCCACCCAAAGAAGGAGAAATTCCCACATGGTTTATTCTACAAGGAATTCTTGCAGACGGGACGCGGAGGGAGGAAATGGCATGTAACAAAGGGAAACATGCACGCCGAGTCGATTTATCACAGCATGCACCTTGTTTGACCGGTCTGTGCTCTTTGTGGTTTTAATATTAATGGGTACAAGTCTATGATATATGCATGTAATAGACACTTGTTTATTAAAGTACGGCAAAATTAAAAGTGAGCTTACATGTACAAATACCTGGATGTCCTTAGATGTCCCTATCTTTTTTTGGGTATGTTATTTTTTGTGTCAATAGATCTCTATTCTTTCAATGGCAAGCAATTGAAGAGAAATTATATTTATGAAATGGTGCCAGTGCTGCTTTAAAAGTGCCCATATTGATAGCCTTTTTTTCTTATCAATCACATGGTTTATTGTTGCAAATATTTGGGTATACAAAACTTAAATTGGACTAATTTGTTCATAGCATCACTTGTTAAATCCGCAAAATAATATAAATTGGAATGGGGCGACATTTTGAAAAAAACGCACCCATTTTGAACCCCCTATAGATTATGTGTTACATATGGTAGCTTCCTTTTTGAATAATTCTGATCAAAACTTAAATGTAAAATGTAGTAAACCGTGCCTCATAATTGCTAATTTAATCCATACACTCTATATGGGATTTTGGTGGCCATTTTGAAAAAGCGACCTTATTTGGACCTCTTTATATGTTCTTTAATACAAATGTAGCATCTTTATGAATAACTCTACTAAAAAGTAATGCAAAGTGTTCAAATATGCCTCATAGATACTTATTTAACCCATATACATACTTTATATGGGATTTTGGTGGCCATTTTGAAAAAGCGCCCTCACAGTAATGTTATCAGGATACAGCCCGTTTACCGCTGATATTCCACACAAGAATTTCTCCTCCAGGTGGCACCTCAATTTTAACCCGGACTATAAGGCTGTTACAGTAAGACACTGAGCATATAGTATTTTTATACTCTCGCGCGATTTTAGCCGTGCAATAATTTTTAACCATACTATGTCAACACTGAACCTAATACAGAATTTATCTTACTTTTGAATCATTCTAACTATTGTAATTATGTTTTATGACATCTATTGCTGATATACCACAAAAATGATTGAAAAAATGCTAAAATCTTTCAAAATAGGCTGAAAATTAGAAAAGTAAATGCCTGAAAACTAAGCCAAAAACTTGGCAAGCTAACTTTTGTTCTCAGGTGCAATGCCTAACCAAATTTTTTTAAAACACTGCAGCACTGAAATTTATTTTCAATTTTTTTAGGGGGGAAGAGGGTACACGCCAGCTAAAACATTCTTCAGGCTAGTCTAAACTCTGCATTGGTATGCTAATTTTGCTAATTTGCTTTCAGTCTATAGACTGTATTCAATAGCCAGCCATGTTGGTGGACAAGATAGACGCATTCCAGTACTACAATACATTCACCTGTCAATGATCCCTGTGCAATCGCTAAACATTGACAACTTAATGTATTGTAGTCCTGGAATGTATGCATCTTGTCCACCAACATGTCTGGTGGCTGACGTCATATTGAATACGGTCTAATAAGAAAGGCCATTGCATTTTTGCAGATTTCCAATTCTGAATTGTAAAGTCGCCTTTTGTTTATTATCAATTTCAGACTGATAGGTGACCAAATTTCGAACCATTTTACCAGCTGGTCACCAATTTGGAGCTAATTTGTCGTCATGGTCCCGATGTGTGAAAAAAGCCTTTTTAATTTAGGATTGGGTGGCAATGTTTATTTTCTGAAACTTCCTGCGCTTTACAGCAGGCAATCGTACTTGATTGGGACCAACATGGCCAACACCCTTTGTAGAGTAAAGGACCAATCCAAGGAACTAGTACACGCTCACAACCTATCAGTCCGTACCAGGCAGTGAGCGCGTACTATACACGTTCACTGCCTACAGGATTTCCAAGGGTGTTCGCACTTTTGATGTTTTGAGCAAATTATTAATTGATCTTGAGGTAAAAAAGGACCATCAAATGGACCTGTTTGATAATGATCAATTGGCAGGCAAACAAAATAAGTGATGTTAAGATGTGAACTGGTCTATAATATAGTGCTAGTGTTGTATGTATCTCTAATGACACTATTATTTCTAGTGCTGCTTATATTTATGTGTTTACTTGTGTGTATCTTATTACGTATTAATAGACACAAAATGAAACATCATCAACACAACAAAATAGTTTTCTTCATTTAATGAAGAATGAGTTATTTGCCTGCAAAGCAAAACACACTTATTGCAACAGTATGACACAATATTTTCATTATTTTACTACTGCCTTGCCTCTCCTCCCATACACTAACATAAAGATTGTCAATATTATGACCTACCAATATCCTTTGTTCTTAAAATGTGCAATATTGTTTTCAAACTACAAACTACTCACACACATTATCCATATTCTTTCAGTTTTATCTACACATGAATATATTCATTGATACTTGCAACTCTCAATATAATAATTATATAGCACTATTCATTATCACATTACTGTATTGAATTGCTCTATTTGTGTGTTAAACCACTTCAATTCCCATTCAAACATCCAACACTGTAGTTGAGATAACTCAAACATGATGGAAATATGACTTTAAGTAATTTATTGACACCTAGGTAGGTCTGTTAGCTACCTGACTCACACTTACAACTTTTCTTCAAAGGGTTTTTGCATAGTTGTACTAAGTACACGATCAGTAAGTAACAGGCCCATAAGTGTTCGTAGAGGACAACTGATTTATCTTGGTAATTTTAAGAAGTTTAACCATTATTTAAGATAAACAATACATATACTTTAACTGATGGATGTTCCTATCCTACAGTGCTTTAGGTGAAGCAAATTTTATATTGCCTATTCTTTATGTAGGACCACACAAAAATATTGTTACCGACTCATTCATGGCATCCCCATAAAGGATATGAAAATCACATTATCCAAAACATGCAATTGGGTGGATGGAAGAAAACAGGTGTCCTATTAATTGTCAACCCTATATTTTCCACCAATGCTTAGATTTGTGCACTATAACCACATTAAATTATTTTAATTCCACTCCATTTGCTATAAACCACAATTTAACCAACTCTGACCAAGGGTTACGACCATATCATTATTACCAAGTTACTAGTTTTAAAACTGAATAATCAATAAAATAAAACATTATTGTATAAGTTAAATGGGCAAAACACATTCATGAACAAAGAAACATCTTTTTTCTTTAATAACTGTTCATAAATTTAGCCCATATTTTTCAATATGTGTTAAAAACCATTAATTAGAGATCAGCAAATATCAACAGAAGATCAATGTACCAAAATTCTTTATTAGCAAGATAAAGTCTGTATTCAATGTTGTTTTGTGTTTAGACTTAAAGATAGCTTCAACTTAAATTCAGAGGATAAATGTAATTTTGGTACATTTACACGTTTGCATCTTGCTGTTCTCAATCTATACTTACCCTCATTTCAGCAAATTTCAATTCAGCACAGCGCAGCTCAGCGCAACTCAGTGCAGCGCGAAGTGCAACGCAATTGCACAAAGCAGTTTAGAGTGGTGCAACGCAATTAAGAGCAGCATGACGCAATTTAGCGCAAAATGTCTAATGATCAAGGGTAGTATATTGTCATCAATTCAAGGAAAGCCGTCTAGTGAATGAAACTGTGAAATATCAGATGTCAAACATTCCTTCGTAGGAATTATTTTGCAGAGGCATCTGAATTTAAGCCTCTTAGAAAACCAGTGCCAGTATGACAAAAAAATGCCTAGGCTTAGTCTCCTACCATATAAAGTAAAATCTCCATTCAAATTACTCCTGTCCCATGAAATGAAGTTTGCATCAAATTTTGTTACATCAAATGAGAGCAAGTCCAAATTGCCATGCCACGAACAAACTTTTACCGGACACTCAACAATATTTATGAAGGAGTCTAGGTTACCGTACGGGACGGCTTCTCCATTGCGATACACACGCTAAAGAATCCCCAAACCACCAACAAAGCGAGCCACGACGTGATAATTACGACGTCACACCATGCATGATGCTTGTCGTGTGATCTATTCCATTGTGAACAATGGCTGTGACACGAGGTTCCGATAGCTCGTGTTAAATGAGAAATAGGGAATATCGAAACTAAGCAAAACGGTAAATGGAACGATGTCATGGATGGGAAAATGGTTTGAAGAACTGTGGTTTGCCTTGTGCATATTGAGAGTGTCAAGATTATTAAAGACGATGTCAGAACTAAACCACTGACATTTTCGCTAATATGGGGACTTCGATTGGTATTGCAAACTATTGTACTAAGTGGCTACAAATTATTATGAGCAAAATGAGAATGAAATACAATTTGAGAATTTGGCACAGGGCATAGCTTTGTGTGCTTGGTTTATAGCGCTATACAAGTGACCCAACTAGGGTTAATTAGATAAGCAGTGTGGCGCTGCGCTTTTCAATATATCTAACGATGGGTAAAGAAGTCGTTTTGTGCATGCCTTGTTTGGGTATTTGGTTCCTTCTCAAAATTCATCTTCACTTAACAGGACTACTTCACACATTGTGTGCTACTGCGCTGACAATAAATTGAAAATACCCAGTGGTTACCAAGGTCCCAAACTTTATTCCCGCAACCCATTTTTAAATGATTATCACAGGCCGCCCCGGACACTTTACAGCATCCCCACGCTTGTTACTCAGCATTGCGGCAAAATCTACAATCTAATGTTCTTCCCATACATTATAGGACGGTTTAAACAACATTGGTTAAATTAAACCAGGAAACCATCTTTGATTACAAATCATTCTACTTTTTAAATGAAAACTGAGATTCTTTAAAAAGTTAGCTTCGCGACCCCTTGCTCATTTGCCTGCGACCTCTTTTTGGGTTGTGACCCCCAGGGTTGGGCAAACGCTGGGTTAAACACACCAAATCATTGGTAGACTAAGCACATTTCAATGTTTAGGCTATTTATGTAAGCATTACAGCATATAGTTTCCAGTCGGTTGTGCATGTGCTGATTTTTAAGCAAAAGCGAAGATTGATTCATTTCCAAAAACAATTTCAGAATTTGCACTTGGTTCTCAATTTTTTTAAGCTACACCAATGCAATTTTAAGTTTAGAACACAGAATATGGTGTTCAATTTTCCATGAATTCTGACTATACAATGTAGTGATCAGATAACTTCCGCCAAAGCAGATACCATACACAGCATGCATATATTTTTGCTGCTTTTTTATACCATCCTTCTCTCTTCCTTAATCTCTCCCTTCCTTCTTACTTCTCTATATCTCTCTCCTCTGCTTCCTGCTTTTCTCCCTCTCCGCTTTCATGATCACCTCCATTATCCTTTCCTTCCATCTTTCTCTGTTCCCTTTCCATTTCCCCAAGTCCCAAAGACACACATTCTTTATCCTCTCCTCTTCCTTTTTTTTGGTTCTTGCCAACCTCAGTTCCTCCACTTTCTAAAATCTTTTCTCCCTCGCATCCAACTATCTCACTCTCATTCTTTCTGTTAGTGACAAAATAACCAATACAATTTGCAGTGGCTGTCATTTTTTCGGGATGGTCAATGGTACATGCATTACTAGAAACCAACCCTGGGGGCTGAGTAACTAATATGTGGCCTAAGTGGGCTCAGTTTCATGTTTTCCCTTAAACCTGGGGCTTGAGCCCCTAAAGCCAGCCCCGGGGACATGCCTGTACTTACTCGTAGTTACATCAAAGGAGCACCAAGAAAAATGTTGCAGTGAAGGAAGTCCAATTCCCTATTCTTTTCTCTGGTATAAAATGAAATTTGAACAGATTTGCTTTAAAATTTAAAATTTCACTGCACGTTTAAAAATTTCACTACAAAAAGAGTAAAAAATTAAAAACCGCAAAAAATAACAAAAATAACATATGCACCCACGCAGTCATTTTAATATATGACAAATTATATTTCCATTATTTAAATCTGAACTCACATTGGCATACTTTATACCCTTTTCTGGATTATTATTTGGTTGATTCCGAACTTTGTTTTGTATTTCCTGTCGGCAAATGCCGAAGTACAGAACTTAACGGGCTGGCAATGGGCAATTGAACGATAACGATTCATTGGTTCTTCTAATTCAAAGTAGCAGAACGAAATGATACCAATGAGAATTGATCACATGACAACAAAAGCCTTGGCTGCAATTGAGTGGTCGATTGATGGCACGAATATAGAATAAGCCAATCACAGGGGGGTTTTACATTTGCAGTTGGATAAAATCACATGATATTCAACCAGTCATTGCCACTGACTGCGAAATCATGGTTCCGAATTACATTTCCGAAGATTATCAGACGAGAGCTAATATAAGATGCAGTTTACCGCATTGTGTTGAAATCTTACGATTAGACTAGGCACAGGGAGATGAATGTGTTAAAACAGTATAACTGATCATATCAAGGGTGCCAAATTTGACGGTAGTCATGGCACTAGCGTACAGTCCAAAAGCAGTAGACTCCAGGAATTATTTCATATTTACTACAGCAAACTTGACACTCGCTCACTTGAAAAGTGGGTTTGAGATAACTCTCCTTCCATATCCCTACCATCTCTCCTCAGTTGCCACACACACTCACAAACACATACATTCTTGATTTCAAACTTGCCCAAAGTACTATTTTCTCCTTTCTCTCCTTCCACCAATTCATTTATCTGGTGTACTTAAAAGTGCGCACTAGCCTAATCTGGCCTACAAGCTGGTTGCTTTAAAATGCTACATCCAAAATAACGCATCCGTGCATCGCCGCAATAATATCATCAAAGGCAAATAAATGACACAATTGAGTCCAAGAAATGACACACTTGGAGGCAAAGAAAATCACACACAGTAGTCAAAGAAATGACACAGGGCTCAAGCATTAGGACCATTTCTCTTTCTTACAACCCATACAGACAAACTTAACAGTGATCATAAACCCCACTATGTGTTAGCATCAAATTCGTGGCTTGTGTTAGTACTTTCAAATAAAATCGTAACTCCGCTCTCTAAATTGGTTTCAAATCCCGTTACCCTTAATTCTTGGAACTAGCAAAATTATCCCAACTAAGAGGTGATGCTGCATAAATAGAAATATTGAATATAATCTAACCGGACAGGTCCTTCAAATATGTACAACGAAAAGAAGAAACAAGGAACTTTACTAGACACCTCTTGCTCAATGTAAATCTTCCAGTAACGGCCCGAATTGGTGAAGGTCGAGACGAGGAGCTCATAGAGAGAACGTGCTTTCTCCACCGGTTGTGCCTGTAACGTAATCAATGTGAAGAGTTTAGATGATACATGTGGCTCTAACTACACGTAATATTCTTTTCCACATAAATCCATCTAAAAATGTCATGCATTTAAAAAAAAAAATACATCGGTCCTCGGACCGCTTGTGGTCGCCTGCCGTCGCGGTTAGTGAATGATAGGCCTAATATGACCTTTGACCTTGGTATGCGACCTTTGACCTCATCAACAAATGAGGGATCCCATGTTGCACCTATGATTCAAGTTTGGTTCCTATTGAACCTCAACTTTTCAAATGAGGTCAATTTTACATTTTCAGCCTATTTTACAACTTGACCTTACATGACCTTTGACCTTGGTATGCGACCTTTGACCTCATCAACAAATGAGGGATCCCATGTTGCACCTATGATTCAAGTTTGGTTCCTATTGAACCTCAACTTTTCAAATGAGGTCATTTTACATTTTCAGCCTATTTTACAACTTGACCTTACATGACCTTTGACCTTGGTATGCGACCTTTGACCTCATCAAAAAAGTGGGGGATGCCATGTTGCACCGATGACCCAATTTTGGTTTAAATCCATCAAAGTATGAGGATATTACAGGCAACTGTTAACCCTTTTTCACAACAGACAACAACAGACATCAACAACAGACATCAACAACAGACAACAACAACTACAGTGGACAAACTCGACAAAGTGATCCCTATGGTCTTCCTGCCTTAGGGCAGGCGACACAAAAACCATTGGCTCTAGGTATGGTATGTGTGCCATTTTGCTGCTAATTGCCGCTTGGATGGGATAGGCTTTTATAAAATGATGTATGAATGCAAGAATGACCCATAATGCAATTTGGTTGTGCAGGCTGTTATTTTTGTTGGGCAAGTACAAAAATGTCCTCCAGTTTGAAATCAAACGTGGGTTTTTCAAATCATTTTTAATCCTCTAACAAATGACTACAACCAAAGTTCAAATCTATCTGTGATTACAAACTTTTGATATTAACTTATCAGGCAATCATTTTGGAGCTTGTTACACACATTGTCTTTTAAGGGAGTAAGCATGATCACTCCCCTACAGCTCTCCTTAAGTACATTGTAATAGAGTGATTTCGTAACTCACTCTTGGTAGATCATTTTTGATGCACACTTCCAATGGTAAATACTCTTAATTTTTCCCCTGAATAGTCTCCTCAATTGTCTCCTCAAGTTGACACAGAGAGCTTTTACACGTTGGGGAAAACTTTTTAAAAGATAACTGTTGTTAGTTGAATTATAATTTTTAAAGATTAGCACCGAAGAAAATGGAAAAATTGTATTTTTTGTGAAAGCAATATGGCCCATAAAATAAGATTTTAAAAACAAACATCAGCATGCCACTATTTACTCACCTGGGCTTCTCTGAGTAAAATGCTCCATGCATCCAAGTCATACGGATAAGTCTCTATCTTCTTTTGTGCTTTTTTCACTTTCTCTGGAATATATCCCCAACCCTAAAAGTAGAATTAAAAACACAGCATAGACTAAATTTGAGTAAACCATGATAGACAATAATAAGACTATTCATGTGATGTTTAAAGGGCTTAGCAGCGATATTGCGAGAGAATCGCAAAATGTGAAATGCATTTGTTTTAACTTTATAAATATCGGGGACAAGTGTGTACAATTCCATATAACGCCTTTAATTTATGAAACAAACCCCAAATAGTGAAAAAATTGAAGTATTTGAGGAAATTCGCTCGTACCGTCGCCCGTAATAGATCAGCGATGACGTCTCAAAATCTACAATAAACAGCTGATTGTGGTTTCCACTATAGCACATAATAAACAAAGATCAATAATGTTTTGTGTTTAGGTCAAACGTCTTGATCATGTTATACATATCACGCTTAAAATTGGGATATCACAAGAAAGGCTTTTTTGAGATCTCAAGTCGAATTTTTGATAAGCAAAGTATGAAATTAAAGACTTAGGATAAAAGTACTGCAATTGTCTTTATACACTTATTTCAAGCACCACGTGCAGGTTATGTTTGCATATCCATGACAGTAACAAAAATACAAAAATATGAATTTTGATTTTTTCGATGTTTCGGATTAGCAATCGTCTGTTAATCCCTTTAATTGCAATGTTTGTACGTTTGTACACCAGGATTCACTTACATTGACTACACAGCTGGGTTTTGCTGCTACGGGATAAGCAGCGATAACATTTCATTTCATTACTTATAAATCTGGGATAAATTTGTACAGATTCCATTTAAAGGTGGATTTCCCGATTTAAGTCTATAAATTTTTCATCTTGGTAGAATGGCCGTTCATCCACACCCCCATCTGTACAGTTTCGCCACCCGATATTTCAATCCGTTTTGAAGTGACAGCTAAAAACGGTATTTTGTAATCCTCATTGAGTACTGTGTAAAATTAATATTGGTCGACCAAAATGGGGCATATTTTCACTCCTTAACAATCCAAACCAAACATGTGCCTTTAAGTAGCCCTCAAGATTCCACAGGTAAATGAGAAAAATAGCGTGCTTCTGATAAACCAAAATTATGACCCTTCCTGTCAAACCTGGTGGGTCCCTGTGACGAGGCTATTAGCGCTCGGACCATGGATCTTTAAGGAGACACAAGTCAGGCCGCGACATCGCCTGTCCGATAGCCCGCGACTAGTAGAAATTTTTTCGGGCAAGTAAAACATTGGGTAGTCGTGCCCGTTCGGGCGAGTCCAAATCCCGGGTCCAAATATCAGCTAATGGTTTATGGTGTACTGACTTTACTCCCAATCAGTCACTTTATTAATCAGAAAAACTATTACTAGACATATTCCTTTCCAAGTTTAGTTTACCGTTTCATGAATAAAGGAACAACAAATTAACAGATATTAATCTTATACACAACGTCGACAGACCAGCTTGGAATGCATCCACTCGCACCATTTCCACAAAGCTCATGGTGCTCGATATGCTTCCGCTCAGTCCAGCCTCCAGGTCAACGATCTTGGCTAGCCCCATTATTTTGCAATCTTAAACAGGCTGGAAAAAATGTAACTTTCAAGGGAAAAGGCCCCGAATAGTTTTCCGCCGACAGCTTCCAACATAAAATGAACTTTCACCTCCAAATTGATTCCTAATGGTGAGGGTGATCCGGCTTAGAAAACCAGCTTTTCATGCGCGATTCTCCCAATGATAAATTGGTATTTTCCGCGCCAAAAAAGCGTTGAAAATTATTCCTGATTCAGTATTTACAATAAAGCAGTAACCTCACCCCCATGTATTAAAATAGATCAAACAAACACTACGTGAACAGCTTCCCATTCAAGTTTAATTTGCAAGTAAACAAAATAAAACAACGGTATTAAATGATGATTTTTAAAAAAAATCAGTTCAGACCAGAACACAACATAGTCGTTTTTTAGATTTGAAATCTAAATCTCTCATCATGTATTTTGTTGCTAAAATACGTAATTTTAGCTTGAAAAATTACAAATGGCCAACAGTGAACCCCGGCGGCATGGCCCAAGTGCGTATCATTTGTTTTTGGACAACAAAACAATGATTTAGAACTCAGTGTAGCATCTCAGAGAATCTTACAGGTATTGCATTGCAATTTGTGATCAGAATTACATGTGGGTGACCTGTGGTCATTAAGAGCTGAAAAGTCAATGAAATGTTGAAAACATATTGTTTGCTTATAACTCAACTCCCCGTTATTGGAACATCTCCTTTCCAATGTCGAAAGAACATTGCATCATCTTTGTGCACAAGATGACCCCCAAAAACTAATATACACAATTTCTATTAAGAGCGATCCCTGTGACGTCATATACCACTGACTCACCGGCGATCCCATCATGCTCGTCCTCTTTCCCTCAACCCCATAGGCTCACCTTTCGGTCGGCTACAACCATGGGGCTGGTGTGAAGGGATCGCCTTGGGAACAAGGAGATTTCCAAATAAACGGGAGTAGAAAACAATACTGTTTTCGAACAACTCCCTCATATTTTGAAATCTCCTTATGATTTCCATTTCGATAAGACCAAATTTGCATCGACATTGAAAACCCCTTTTTCCAGAGTAGCACCGACCTAGTGCCGGAGGTACGTCGCCCGAAAAGAGCCTCACACGTATTCAATAGAAAACCCAAGCGTAAACGACCCGAGGGCTACCCTCAAAGAGCGGGCCGCGGGTAAGCCCTACCCTTGGACACGAGTGCTAAAGCTACTAAAGGACTAGAACAAGTAGGCCCCACTTTCGCTCCCCCGTCCCACCATATAAGTTAATTCCGGTTAAAAGTCCCGGGAATAGACTTACCTTGAACTAATCATGCTCACGCCGTTCTGAGACGGCACGAGAAAAACCCGTCCGGCCCTTCGGGACTCATATCCTTCCTGTACGTTGTTCTGAATGGAATTGGAAGAGCGCCATCCAACAGTATTTATGATTGTTCTAGGCGGAGGCCCGGTGAAATGCAAGCAGAACTTGCTACAGCCCTGGTGGAATGAGCCGTAGCATGTTCGCCGGCGTTCACCGTAATTGGCATGGTTGATAACCTCGCAGACCCAAACTGCCAGAGGCAGCCGTATGCGGATGTCGTGTTATCACAAACATCGCTCTACCCTACCACGAATGGCCTTCGTACGGGAGAGGTAATATTTAGAGCTCTTGACGCGTACACCACAGCGGTCCCGCCCGTCTAAGAACCTACTGACATATCGGTAAGAACATTTCGGGCCTGAATTTCCCCCAGCGACAGTGGTGTAACTCTGATGCCGACGGCCCGACGCCCCTCGCCAGGAGAAAATAGTTTGGGGACGAATGTCGGCCAGACTGGCGGGACCCATCGGCTCATACGGTACCCCTGTCAAACTCCGTAGGGCTGTTGGCAAGTTCCCACCCGGCATAACTGGCTCGTTGGCGGCCTGGTATTAAACATGCCAGTAAGAGGCGATTCAAAGACTCATCACCTTTTCGTACAGCACCGGACTCTACCTCGGGTGATAGAAGCCTGAATCGCTCTATAATTCTTTATTGTGTTCGTGTCTAGCCACTACTGAATAAAGAATTCAGTAAGTCTGCGATCTGGCAAGAACAGACGTAGTGGCCGGACATATTTTTTGTCCTGCACCACTTACGAAGACCCAAAGAGCATCCAACCAACGCCCACAGCCTCGGGATCTCGTCCCAGGTATCAGAACGTCGGAGCTTCGCACTTTCCGCGGACGCAAAATAGATCTATCGACGTACGTCGAGGACCGGAAGATCTTCTGCGCTACCACCGATGAGACATGGACCACTACAGGCGAAGTGGTCCCGCATCTGGATAGACAGTCCGCATGACGTTGTGACGCCCTGATTTGGACGCTGTCAACGTGATCCCTCACAATGGCAGTCATCGGGACCAGGCGGTCCAAACTGTCCGTTGACGGACGATAGTGGGCCAGAAGGTGCAGCTGGATTTGGGCGGCATACATGCCGACATTAAGGCACGTGTGTCCACAAGGCTGGCCATGATTCCCAGACCCGGAGCCAAGCCAAAGCATAAGCTTGGCTGGCCCCGGTAAGGAGCGTAGCGCATTGAAGGACATTGTCTACACACTCCTTCGTTGGGAATACACGGCCATGCGAAAGATCCAGCTGCGATCCCAGAAAAAAGGGAACTGGCTCGGATCGAAGTTGGATTTCGATAGGTCACGATGAACCCCAAATTCGTGATCTCCTGCACCACCCATTTGGTGTGGGTGATAGCGAGATCCCTCGTCTGACTGTAGATAACCATCGTCCAGATAGATACAAAGGTTGATCCTGCCGTCTGAGAAAGAAACCGAGCCCAAAGGACGTGACCAAACGGAGTGCAGCTCGCGGCGACGTGGACAGGCCGAACGGGAGACACCGGACCTGGTACGCTTCTTGTTCAATCTGGAAGCGTAACCAGGCTTGGTTCTCCCGTCAACGGGTGGGATGGTAAGAATCTTGAGATCCAGAGATGTTGCCAAAAGTTTTATTGCGGAACGGAGAGCATGATGCCAAAGTCTCCATCCGAAATTTCTTCGGTTTGATGAAGACGTGAGCGGATCAGATTGAGAATCGGCACCCTTCAATCGCCCGTTTTTTGGGGAGCTAGAAAGAAGATCGACCAAACGCCCCCTAGGAGAATCGAGGGGGATAGGGACGATTGCCTGCTGCGTCGAAGGTCAGCTATCTCTTGAAGCCGAACCTGAGGCTTCTCTGGATCTACGGGAGCCGCAGTGACCCTTCTGACAGAATGACGGGGCGGAGGAGCGAATCCAGACGGTACCGTCGGAGACTAAAATCATTCACCCAGCAATCGCCGACGATTTCTCGCCCAGCGATGCTGATTATTTGATTAAGCGGGCGCCCACCGGGGGATAACCCCACGGAGGACGTTACGTGGGCAAAGGCCCTGGAACAGCGGACGCCAACCAGTTCAAACGCCAGACTTCTTGCGAGGACGCTTGGAGGGTAGGGCTCTTCCCCTTTGCCACGCTTCCGTTGCCCCAGACGTCTCGATCAAGTCCAAGTGAATCCCGACAGTCCTACCAGTCAGATAGCAAGGGGACCCCTAGTTGACCATGATCGATGGACGCCAGCAGGGCGGGTGGGGAGCCCACTCAAAACAAAATGAGCGGCATCCCCCCACAAAGCAGTGCTTGGTCACTGAAAGCGTAAGCACGCTACGATACACTCAAGTAAAACTCAAGATAATGGTACCTTTCTCGCGGACCGTGATTTACAACAAAGACAAGGTCCTTCAAGGAGAAGGACAAAGGAAGAATTACAATCAAGACCAAACAAAGAAGAGGATTTTTAACTAGGGTAACGACCTGGCTTCAAGGAGGGGTCTTGGAGGTAGGTAATTATCGTGACCGCCTAAAGAGACGCTGGCACAATGGGCCGGCGGGGATCACGTAACTAAATTCTAAAGACGCCTTACAAAAGAAAAGAATCGATTTAACTAATAAAGATTAACTTCTGAAAGAAATGGTATCTGGACACTCAATCGGATTAGCTAGTCTGGCACAAATCTGCAAGGCACACAAAAGATTGGAGCTTGTTAGAACTATTGGACCCGAACACTGATTAAAACGTCTAGTGAATTGACTGACCAGTTTTAATTAATAATACACAAGAGTAGTAATGGAGGTTAGTAGTAATGGAGGTTTCGTCCGTAGTATATTTAAAAAGGCGGTTCTCGAACCCACAAGTCTCGCCTTTGCTTGCTTGCGCTGAATGTAAGAAAAAAAGAAGCACACCAGAGTGCAAAATGTGCGAGGTCCAGGGTGTCCCAAAAAAAGTTGTGCAACAGATAAACTCCAATTTTCCAACTCGTTTACTTCCCACTATTCATTTGACACCACCTAGGGGTCACCAACATTTTCATTGTGGAGTGTCATCTTGGAAAGTTGAAACCCCCACGAGCATAAGTCCGCGATGTTTAGGAGTAGCCCCTGTGTTTGCATTATAGTATTCTTTACTTCCTGCTTCTTCCATGGACACACCCAGGGGTCACAACTTTTCCATTGTGGAGATAGTAATAGATGAGAAGTCCTTAAACAGAGCATACTAAAGGTAGCGTAGTAGCAACCCGGGTTTGCATTTTGATTAGTATTCTATACCCTCACTCTTCATTGACACCACCCTAGGGGTCACAAACATTTTCCATTGTGAGATATTAATCTTGAAAAAGTCCCCCACATGAGCACAAGAAGAGATGTCTAGGAGTAGTAGCACCCCCGGGTTTGCATGAGAGTTTCTATAATTCTCAACTCGTTCATTGATACCCCAATAGAGGTCAAAAATCTCCGTTGGAGGATATTATCTTGAAAATGTCCCAAACATATCATAACCAAGAGATGGTTAGGAGTGCACCCGGGTTTTGCATTTATAGTATTCTATTTTTTCCTGCTCTTTCTTGACACCACCCCGGGGCACAAAACGATTTTCATTGTAGATATATTAATCATGAACAGTCATGCAAAAATCCTTAAAATTCACTAAATTTAGTACAAATATGAAAATTTATCAATTTGGCAACACTATTTTTGCAAAAATCATGTGAACCACATTTTAAATTGAGTCGCGACGGTTGTGCAGAAAAGTGGTTGAAAATGCACAATTTTGCGGTTATTTTCACCATTTTACAAGAATGTAAACAGGTGGCACCCAAAAGACTGACCAGAAGTAGAAAAACCATTTCAATGGAAAACTATGGGCACTGATCTAGCTATAAGATTGATGTTAATACCCTTTGTGTTGGGTACTCCCCCCACCCTTTTGATAAGCTTCTTGTTTTGTACACACCAAAATCAAACACAAGCCATATACTGCCAAATAAAAACATGCTGACCAATTTATTGTAAGGTGAAACAACTCTGAATCAACATCTTTTTGAAGGTGTAGTATTTTCACACTGACCATTGAAAAACTGAGAAAATTTGGTGGAAATGGACCAAGCATTTTAGCATTAGTTCAATTTAAAATAATCCAAGGAATCCCTTAATGGCCCACATGCATTTTGACACAATTATTATTCACACAAAAGATGTTACCATATAATAGTTCTTCATAGCGAAGGAAATTTTGCATATCCAATGTACCATTATGCGCATTACAGCAATTACGGAATATTTAATTAGATCAAATTGCATCAAACAATGCTCCTTTAATGATCCATTGCAAGTTTGAAGCAATTGTGATTCATACAAAAGTGTAAGGGCATAGAAGTCTCATGTAGTCTCCTTTAAGGAACATTTTGCATATCCAAGGTACCATTGCAGTTGTGGTGATACAGAAATTATGCATATTAATTAGATCAATTGTATCAAAAAATGCCCTTTAATAGGCCACATTGCACTTTGACCCAATTATGATTCCCCAAAAAGATGCATGGCATAGTATTCTTCATGCAGAGAAGACTTTTGCTATCGATGTTACGGTTTCAGAGCTACAGTAATTACGCATATTTAATTAGCTCATTTTCAACGACTAAGGCAGCTTGTATATAACACACGCTTTCAAATGGAAAAAAAAGATGCACGCACCATGATAGGCTTTCATGCAGTGAAGGAATGTCAGGTATCCAATGTTACGGTTTTCAAAATTTAGCAATTACGATGTTTTTTGCATATTATTGCGCATTTGACATAATTAATTTGCCGAAATACGGCCCGCCGAAATCTAAATCAGTTCGAGAACTCTCCAGCCCGGCCCTTCCACCCAAGTACATCATTATACGCCTTAAAGAACTCAAGAAAACTTGTAAACAAGCACTTGCGGGATTATTTTCGTTAAATATGCAAATAGTACTTTAATTAGCATATTGAGCCAAAATCTAATCAGGTCGGATCGTTGGACACGCTTCGTTCCACAATGTACATCATCATAGCCCTTACGGAAACTCCAGATAACGTAAACAAGCCGTGAACACGGACGGTAGGAGACCAGACAGAATGGACAGACAGAACACAGACAGACAGACAGACAGACGGACAGACAGACAGACAGAAAGTGATTACTATGTCTCTGGCCGAACAAAGGTCAGGCGAGACAAAAAGGGATATAAAAGCCAAAAGGTGTTACAGGGACGGCCCCTCTCGCCAAGGAGAGCTGTATTAATGCCGTCCGAACAGTAAAAACATAAAGAGTGTGGTTACACACGGAACCCATAAATTATCAAAGTAGTTTAATAGTTTATAATGGGAAATTACCGGGTTCCAAATTTGGCAGACCAAAATCTGGAACCTGCGGATTCAGCGATTTGCCAGAAATTCGCCGAGAAGTCGAGATCCAAAAATCCTAAAACGGACTCAGGACATAATTAACGGTAAACTTAGAGTTTTCCCCATAGTCCTGGCCGAACAAATAAAAGCCAAACCTTGTGAATTTTTACTCGAATCGGGAGTAACAGATACATCTCACCGGTAGGGTAGAGCCCCA
This sequence comes from Ophioderma brevispina, assembly GCA_023653785.1. Taxonomy (NCBI): domain Eukaryota; kingdom Metazoa; phylum Echinodermata; class Ophiuroidea; order Amphilepidida; family Ophiodermatidae; genus Ophioderma; species Ophioderma brevispina. Next base: position 84,946 of record JAMKCH010018898.1, read on the forward strand.
AAGGAAAGAGGACGAGCATCATGATGGGAATCGCCGGTGACGTCAGTGGTTATGACGTCACAGGGATCGCCTGAATAGAAATTTGGTATATTAGTTTTTGGCGGTATCTTTGCACCAAAGATGAGGGTTTTTTTTATTTTTTTTTTTTTTGCACTTTGTGTCATATCCGACATTGGAAACCATAAGGAGATTGCTTTCACATATGAGAGTTAGATCAGTACATAGTTGAAGGATTAACTGGATTGGGGGAATTTAGGACCGTTTTTTAATCATCAGTGTTTTCCCGCGGGTACAGCAGTTCAGACCAGCCAGGTGGCTGTCCTGTACGGAGTTCATTTCCCGCTGAGAATCCCCGTGGTAATTTTCGGGCATGTCTTCACTGTCTCGGGCAAGCAGTTTTCTCTCTGAGGTTTGCCCGATCGAGGCAAGCTAGAAAATATTATTTGTCGCGGCCGGGACACAAAGGCCATTTCCAGGAAGCGCCCCCCCCCCCCAATTTTTTTCAAACCATTTTTTTAAACATTGAATGATAACAATGTATTAGATCAATCTGAAGTGAAAAAGCCATACGCCATCTTTATGTAATACGACGATTTAAAATCAGGCATTGTCTTTTGAGGCGCATGCAAAATGATTTGAGTAATGCGCGATTTATTGCACATCTTATTAAAAGCCGGCTGCAAGTTTTCTGCTTATATTTGAGCCAAATTTGCAAAAATTAAAAATAGCGTATCTCGGCAAACCCATTAACCAATTTTCATGATTCAAGTGTCAGTGGAAAGCTACTGCCATGACCTTTCCAATGAAGTGAATCAATCCCCTCTATGATGACTTGAATTTTTGCCTACTGCAAGTAGAGACCTCGAGTTACGATTATTGGAAACTGAGTGAGACCAGAAAACAAAACCAGCATGGCCAAGGTTTGAAAGAACCAATATCGCGAGAAGTGATATGAATAAGATTTTTTCAGACCTGGCTTTTTGAGTGTGACTTTTGTAGATATTCATCACTTTCAGACATTAAATATTTGTTTAAATTTTGTGTATCATAGACTACAATCGCTATGTTACCCCCACCCACACCAAATTTAAAGAAAATATTTAATGTATGAAAGTGATGAATATATATACAAAATTCACAACGGAAAGCCAGTAGCAGGCCCAGTTCGTACACCCAGCTCCTTCCCAAATTCAAGGGATTTTTCAAGGACTTTCAAGGATCTAAATGAGCTAAATTTCAGGACTTTGTTGTAATGATGTTGTACGGATTTTCTGTATTCCGTACGAAAATGGTGCAAGGTATGGAGGACGTTTTTCACACACAAATACGACAAGGCGTTCTCGAACCACAAGTGTCGCCTGGTTGCGCGATCACTTGCTTTATGATGAAGTTTGGCAAATGATTAGAAAGAGAAACAAATGCAATGGAGAGAAGAGTTTGAAGTAAATCGGGCAGAGGTTTAGCCAGCAGAGCATTTTAAAAAAGTGTAACCGAATGTATATGAAAAATACATCGCGGTAGTTGGACCGTAGTGTCGTCTGCCGTGCGGTTTGTGAATGGGGTCAAAGTGACATGAGCTCAAGGGGACATGGGGTTCACCAAGGTCACATGGGTCACAAAGTCCATGAGGTCACCAAGGGAACATGAGGTCACCCCGCCCCGGCCCACCCCACCCTGATGCACCCTTCCCCCTCCCCGCCACACCCCAAACTCGAACACACCCCAACTCACCACCCCCTCCCCCGTCCATCCCACCCCGACGCTCCACGGCAGTCCAGGGGCCTGTAAAAAATGCAAAATTTTGCTTTTTTTAAGTTTTTTATTTTTTTCAATATTCAAAAATTTCCCTTTAATTAACCCCTTCCCCCAAAAATTTAAAAACTTCCCTCCAAATAGCAAAAATTTCCCGGGAATGACATACCCAAATTCCCCACTTTTCCCAGCATGGCCGGCACACCGATTTGTGATGGGCCAAAGGTGACATGAGGTTACCAAGGTCCACATAAGGTCACACGAAGTCACAAGGTCACACGAAGTCACCAAGGTCACACCAAGGTCACCAAGGTAACATGAGATCACCAACAAGTCACCCCACCCATCCCCGAGACACCCCACCCTCCCTGACCCACCCTACCCCATCGCACCCCACCCGACATCCACCCAGACGACGACTCCTACCCGACCCCCTCCCGACGAGACCCCTCCGAAGCACCCACCCCTCCCCAAACACTCAAACACACCCCCTATCCTCCCAGCCCCCACCTGCCCCCTCCCAGACCATCCTGCCCCCTCCCCATCACCCATCCTGCCCCCTCCCCAACACCCCACCCTCCCACAATTCCTGAAAACACCCACTGTAAGTTTATACCTTCAACCATGCACTAAAAATCGATGTATCATGACCCCCCCTGCCTTAAGTACCTACCTTATTTCTATCATGGTCATACTATTTTTATCTCCACGCCTTTAACATTTTTTCGGGCCCGAACCCGATCGGCCCGCGTCAATGCAAATGCACAAAGTCAGTAAATAAACAGTGTCACGCAATGAGCACACAGCCAAATCGATCACAAAGAAAATGGCTGCTTCACAATCACGACCGCCCACGCACGTGCAAATATCGTCCCCTTTCGAAGTTTCAAAAAACACATACATCGCTGGTGCGAAACACACGCTTTTCGAAACTAGGGTTATTTCTTGCGCGCCACAATAATTTGTTTGTGGTGATTAATATTAGACTTGTTATTTTGGTTTAGTGAAGTTGGATACGGTCAAAGTAACAGAGACATTTTCGGTCTATTTATTTCATTATTATATTATGCACACGATTTTTTTTTATATATGTGTTTAGATGCATGAGTGGTATTAAATTGATTTATTCTTCCCAAACATTTTTATTTTCACATTGAAAAGATTTAATATGTAATATTTTTTGTAAATGTGTGTGGGGGTCTGGTGGGAATATGTTTGTTATTCTAAAGCCCCCTCCCGATTTTACTATTTTACCACTTCATGCACAATGACAACAATTCTTAACGAATAATCCTGTTTTTAAGCCAATGACTTAGTATGAATTCTATTCATTTTCGGAAATCAAAAGTGCTTTCGTTCAGACCACTAGATTCGCGAGTCTGTCAGTTTCATTATCTTTTTAATACATTTAGCATAAACAAGCACAATGCGATGCTGCCCCCAAATTGGCTGACATGTTTTGCTGGTTTCCTTTTCTGACAATTAATTCCCTGTAATGTTGAAGAAGAGGAGCGGAACCATGAAAACGTCAGACAGTTTAAGTCGCATCTGATCTTGCCCCAGTGCAGGTTTCGGCACAGCCTAACCAAGTACTGTCTACTCTCTAATACACGTAAGCTACACCACAATGATCACAGTAAAAATTCAGAAAACTTGTATCTGTTGGCAATACTGAATTTTGCAGAGAAGATCTCCACTCCAATTTGGAGCCTTGCTTTTCCCTTTCGTTCTCTCAAATCACGTACACAACTTGTGATCAGCACTGGGACAGTCCCACCTGTCCCGCAGCCGATCGGTCCCCCCGTGGCTCCATGCAGGTCAGAACCACCGCCCGCTCCAGTTCCTAACTTTGTTCACCACGTGCCAACCTCATGAGCATGTGAAATCTTTGCTAGATGCTGCTGTTATTGCTATGTACGCAGCGCGGATCCAGGTAGGTGGCACGCGCCCCCCACCCCCGTTAATTCTGGGCTGGCAAATTCTTGCAATCAGCCCATTTTGAGCGATTTTGGACCGTACAGCCTTTCAGCCAACGGTAATTTTGACGTTTTTTCAAATCCTGGAACCGCCCCTGGTACGTACAATGCAATAAACTTTGATTTCTTTCCGAATTGTAAGTGACTTTTTAGCTCATGAATTGTATGTATTTTTGAAATAAAAAACGAGTGCATAAAAACAAGAAGAATCATACATGAACATGAGGACAATTCACGACAGGTGGAGTTTTAAAATATAGGTATAAAAAATAACTAGAATTTTCGCGGTTCTCGGCTTTCGCGCTCCGCTTATTCAAAGAATATAAAAGCTGTGGGCCCTCCCATGACCTTGACCCTGGCACATGACCTTTGATCTCATCAACATGATGGACCGCATGGGCACCTATGAACGTTTGGGTTCCACTTGAACTTCAAATTTTTCAATTAGATGACTTTTACATTTTTGCCCATTTTATTTCAACTTGACCTCAACATGACCTTTGACCTTTCAACAAAACCTTTGACCTTTGACCTCCTCAACATATGACGACCCTTGGTGCACCTATGACAGAGTGTTGAGTTCCATGAGTTCAGAAAACTTTTCAATTGAGGTCAATTTAAAAAAAAAACCATTTGTGACACACACATCCACCTTACTAACGAGGTAGAATTTGTGTGACTTGGTGCTTGTGTGTCCTTTTATATGGCTATTTGGGTGTCTTTTTGTGTGTCTTGTGTGACTTTTATTACTGTGTGAATTTTTGTGTATGTGTGGACAGGTTGGACACTACATGGACATGATATGATGTGTTGGTGTAGTTGTGGCTTAATCATTTGTGACTGTTTGCCAAAATTTCATCAGTAGGGGGGGTAAAATCATTTTATGCTGAAAAAAAATGCATTTCTTATGTGTAGTAATAAGGGAAAAAAAGCAACACAAGGGAAAAAAATGGCCTTTGACAGAAAAAAAGACACACAAGTGTATCTCTGGTCAACAAACACACACATCCACACACACATACACGCATACACACGCACAACGGATTGCTAAGTGTCTGCCAGCTATAGTGGCGGCCCACAAAAAGCCGCGCAAGTAGGAATTAAATGTCGGGGCGGAATCTTATGGTATAAAGAGCAGTGAGACCGTGGCGAGTAACCATTTTAGGGACCGGGGATAGCCTTCAGCTAAAATGACTAGTTGTTTACTTGATTGAAACGTAATGGAAGACGTGGCCTATAGAATAGTGTCGATTGTCTTGGTTAGGCAAACTGTTGTAATTAACCAAGTACGGGAAGACGGGCCACATTGGAAATGAAGGCGGGAGGACCTCCGGTGTTGTGCGCAATACTAAGTTACGGGTTGCATTTATGAGGGGGATAGACGCTCTTTAACGGGACGATCATTGAATGGTTCAATTAACTGGGGAAAAACCATGTTACAGTAAAATGTAGGTATATCGTTTTGCGGTATTTGCGTTAACGATTCTGCCTAACTGCGACACAAGGTGAACAACGATTAGCTCAAAGGACACTTTCTAGGGTGAAAAAATTCCCCCAAACGATTTAACAACCCTAACGAGGACGAGAGGAAATGAGAGGCAACGGAAAAACGTGGTAACGGTCGAAAAATGATTTTGTTGGCATAGGGCCGTCAACAAACTATTTTTGGTCGCAGCAAATGCGACTCTTCATTGGCTCTCATTGCATCTGGGCCGTATTCCAGGAAAAATACGCGATTTTTTCGTTGAACCTGGCGCCCGTCTTTCCCGGAAAAATGACGCGATGTTTTGCGTTGCATCGGGCCGTCTTCTGGGAAAATGACGCGAGTTTTTTCGTTGCATCTGGACGTTATGACTGGAAAATGATGCGATGCTTCACTCCATTTCGGACGGTTTGCCCGAAGAAGGCGAAATGCTTTTGCATAAGGACGGGTGACACCCCCTGATACAAATGCCCATAGACAAATTCGATATCGATGGTGATAGAGCCACCATTTTCGATAAGCTATTGGGGTATTATGCATAACGATCCGGACGTAAACCGGAGCTTGACGTAGCATAATAGCACAACGCACGACTATGATGTAGCGTATAGCTCACCACGACTGGCAGTAACTATAGCTAACACATTTCATGCAATCATGTCAGTACGCATCCATTATTTATTTATTTTATTATTTACCTGTTTTATTGCATTTCATCACGCGATGTTCTCGTTGCATCTGGACTCTTTCCGGTAATGGGCGCCGATGGTTTTTTCGTTGCATCTGGGCCGTCTTCCGGGAAAATGAACGCGATGTTTTTCGTTGCATTTGGGCCGTCTTCCGGGAAATGGCGCGATTTTTTTCGTTGCACATCTGGGCCGTTATTGACTTTACGCTACTTATTCCTGTGCGGGAAAAACGGCCGAGATGCAATGAAACGTAAACTTTGGCTCTCGTTGCATCTGGGGCCGTAAAAATAAAATATATTGCCTTTTGCGTGTGCCATTTGGGCCGTCGGCCGAAAACGACCCGGTCCCGGTTAGGGTTAATGAATGTTTTAAAAGGATCCCCCCCCGGATTGTCCCTTACACTTTAGAGTTGATGTAAAAAATGCAAAAATTTTGCATATTTTCAGCTTTCAGTTGGGAAAATACAAATTTCAGACTCCCTGACCGATTTCAATGCTTGAAAAATAGCAATCTAAGTTATAAACATTTGACGTCATATCTGACCTTTTAAACCAAGTTAAAAGATCATATTAAACCCCATTACACCATGTTTGTTACCACTATTGTTACCCACAACTCTGCGCGTTCGCAGTGCAAAGATGGCGTCGTTGACTGCACACGTGAAAAACGGGGGTCTCGGAAATTACTCTAAAATCAACGTAAATCATCAATGCAGTTGGGGATAAGCGATCGCCCGATTGAGCGACCACGGCGAATTGGGCGATGTTCACCCTAAAAATCACACAAACCATTTTTGTTAAAACTTCGGATTATAGTACTATTATGTCATCTTTTAATCCATCAGTAATGATTTTGTAAAAATCAAAGTTCAAAGTGCATAAATCATACTCAAAAGCTGCTGGATTACTTTCCAATGGCATTTTGGATGTCCATCAGTGTTCGATTTAGAGGGGTTTTACATGCACAAATGCATACAACATTGGCCCTGTGCATGTAAAATTTTGTCTGTACATGTAAATTTTTGTGCAATTCAGCCTATTTTCAAGGAAAAGTTCTAATTGTGCATGTAACTTTAATTTCCTAAATGGGACACTATATCCATCGCCATATTTGCTCTTACTGCTCATGCTCAGTCCTGCTAAGCATGACTTGATTGGCCTTATCTTTTATCAACCTGACATATTTTACTGGCCCTCAAGTCATGCAAATATGAACTCAGGACCGATGTACATGTAGAAACAATTCTGCTGAGTTAATGATTCTCTAAATGAGTCCATGTTTAGCAAATTTACTTACTTTTGGGCTGTAAGACATCGGTAGACAACCCTTAAATATTTTAAGTAGTTTTCAGGAAGAAATATAGACTTTAAAGTCTGATGCACTTTTCAGAGGACGATAATTTCACTTCACAGACTAAGTCCAAACCAGAAATCCAAGTGACATGAGACAGGTGCGACCCAATTTGGTAAACATTTAAAAAGCCCATGATATACTTCCAGTCGCAGCGAGCGATTTCTGCTCATGAGCATGCGTAACAGTTGATCCTGGGTCAATATCCAGTATTGCGCATGCCAATCGCTCACTTTGACTGGAAGTACATGTATGTCATAGGCTTCAGGCAGGAGAAATTTTGTAAAAATTTGGAAGTGATAGCGCCGCACCGGACGCGAGTCCTAATTCATGCAGTATGACGTATGACATAGCGTGAATAACACTGCACCACGTACGACCACGATCATGAGCTACTCATTTCATACAGTAGTATACCTCTACGCTCTTTTTAGTCGGCCTTAGGGTCCCTACTTCAACTGACCTTACGGCGGTCCGGTAAGTATTTCACACGGTGTAGTCTGTGTCACAAACTGCAAAAAATATTATCTAAATTAGTACTACTCGAGAGATTAACGTTATCAGTCCGTCATAGCGAATGCATGCAAATGAAACTAAATCTCAAATATCTCCGGAAAACGAAGGGATTCTATGGAGATTTTTTGCATCAGAGGGTCCGTTACTATGTTTTGTTTTGAATATGTATCGTAATTGGGTCTGAACCTATAGAACCTAGCGATAAAATGGAACGTATATGTCTGATACTTCGGTGCTCGCAGACACGGAAAAGTGAACAAGCAATCGCTACGGGCCGCATCCCTTTTTCCCACAATGCCTTTCGATATTATTCCAGTCTTGAGAATTATCAAACGCTGTTTTTTTTTTCAATTTTAGAAGCAGGATTGCGTACTTACCGGACTGCCGTAAACTGACCTCAGACTGCTGACCTACCGGAAGCTGTTGTATAACATCAAAATACAATCCAAGTAATTTTGGATTGAAAAACTGGACTGGTAAAAGTAAATGCTTTTTTTAACATAATCATCAAGAATCGAACAACACCAATATATGCACTATTTGTCGGAGTTTCTCAAGATAATGTAAGTACGATTACTCGATAGGAAAAAGGTCGGTGAAAGTCACAATCACTGTGTATTTGAGTGCTCGTATCATGAGTACATAGGTATTTGCTATTTCTACGCTTGTCTGAGTACCTTATGGTCGTAACTAGAGGTCCAGTCCAATGTTAAAGTCAGCCATATAATGTGTATGTAAAGACCTCTAGTTACGATTATCGGAACTGGCTCATGCTCAGAGCCTTTTCGGCATTACTGCGCATGTGCAGAAGCCACCGCTTCACATTTCTGATTAATACGCGTCGCGATGTCAAATTCTTCTGTCACTCCTTATAGAAAAGTTATTGTTTTTTAAACCTTTGTATCCTGAAGATGAGGCTATACTGGACTGGGTACAAATTATATGCAAATGGAGCTTATCACTCATTTTTGGACTATATTTCAAGATGGTGACTGGGGATTTCCCTGTAGTTGATGAAACAGAATGATTTTCTGGCAATGGTACGTTTCAACAACCGTAGCAGAAAAAGTGTGCAATGAAATTTTTTTTGGTGCGCTGAGATTTTAGATATTTATATTTAAAGTAAATTGGCAAAATAATTTTTTGTGAAGAATCGTTTGCAGTGTTCGATTTAGAGGGGTTTTACATGCACAGATGCATGTAACATTCAGGCCTACAAAATCCCCAGGACCATGGGACCGCAGGTCCCAGAAAAAAATTGACAACTGCAGAAATTTTTCAAAAGTAAGGAAAAATAAACAAAAAAACACCCTAAATTTATACAAAAAGGTTCAAATACAGGCCCAGATAGCACCAGAGTGTGTCAAAATACTGGGCCAGCTGTAAGGACTTTGTGCTAAATGTGCTTCATGCACATATTGACAGACAATTTTGCCCACTTCTTTTGAAGGTCCCAGGCAGACAGAACATTTTTTGTAGGCCTGGTAACATTTGCTCTGTGCATGTAAAATTCAGCCTGTGCATGCAGATTTTAGTGTTATACAGCCCATTTTCTGAGAAAATCCCAAGTTGTGCACGTAACTTTTCTAAATCGAACACTGATCGTTTGCCTTTGTGAAGTCGCTGAATTGATAGTAAAAATAGCAAACCTCGCCGAATTCGGCGATATAAAATCGCTGTATTACTATTACATGTATTAGTAGGGTGATCACACCATTTTTAAAAGTTGCCCCTATACCTTTGAAATTAGTAGGGTTGTTGTCGAGTAGGATTTTTATTGTCGACAATCGTCAAATTTCAAGATCCGACGTCGACAAGGTGTCGCCAAAAAGTCTAAACGATTTTACGTCACTAGGAGTTTGCCATGTTCATGTTTGGCATTGTACACGACGCGAGTCACGCAACGTGTACTACTGTAAGCGCATGGGCCTACTGTAGTGAGTGAATGGAACAAAATTCAGCACCCTGAACATCGCATGACCGCCAGCAAAATAAGCTTTTATTCCAACCATATTGTCTTAAAATGATATGACATGAGTTAACGGTGCAAATCTTTACATTTTAACGTACAAAATATGTAAGATTTTGAGCTGAAAAATAAGTACTGCGGCCGTACCCTGTAACTTACGAAGTTACTCTTTTTCTTCCGTCGCATTTTGACATTATTCAGACTTCCGATTATTGCCGAAAGTCGGCTCGGCTCACGAGTCATTCGGGAGTCACGTGCGACTTACGTCATAAGTAAAGGGGATTTCCAAAGGGGTAGCGATATTTCGCGTTTGCTCGGCCATGTTCGAGTGAGTTCGGTTACGTCATACGGGATTTCCCCGTCCTAAGCACACATGCGCAGTGGAAACTGGGATTTGTTTTGCAAAAAAAGATGGCGACGCCGACGCACGACTTAAAAGATAGCTGAAAAAATATAGAAAATTGGTGAGGAAATCGCTAATATCGGCGATGTTTAAGCTTATATAAGGTAATTTTATAACTAGATTTTTATCGACAATCAGTCCATGCTTGTCGACAGCAAGAATAAATGCATGTCGCGACAATATTGTCGACAAAGCCTTGGCGACAACAACCCTAGAAATTAGGCTCGTTTTATGCAGTCTGATAAACTAAATACAAAACTGAAAGAATTTTTGAAATCGGACTTCGGTTCCCGAGTTATGCCAAAAAAACGACGCCAATTTTCACACATTTTTCAGCCATTTGGGGGAAAAAAGTGAAAAAAGCATATTTTGGGGTTTTCCCTTTAATTTTTCACCAGGAAATTGGTGATATAATACTCTGCGATTCCATTTTCTTGAAAGTGAAGTTGCTGAAAATGAATAACATGTAAAAATGATGCACACATTGGATTTTGTTTTTTGTTGGCGGGTCTCCCAAAATGCTATTTTTACTAAATTGCCCAATGGGAAAGCCCTAAATTTGCAATAAGTCCAGCTAATTATATATGCGAAAATGCTGTAAAACACAAATGCAACTGATCTCAGCCATGAATGAAACTTGGCACAAACATTACTTGTGATAGAAGCTTTAATATGGGAATTAAAGTCAGTATTTAGTATTTTATACATTATTATGCAATGAGGCTAATTAATTATGCATTTTTAAGGGGAAAAAAATGCCTAGAAAAATATGCGTAAATGACCTCCTGGCCAAACGCGACGCCCATAAGCATTTACACTTGACACAAATAATGCTGGTGGAAAAGTTGCACCTTTAAATACACTACATGGTTAAATACATACATAATTTATGCAAATAGTTTAAGTATATTCATTTTAATGACTAAATAAACACTCTTGAGGCTCATGGGAAAAAGTGGATGATCGCCTTACCGGCATAGAAAGACGTGTACATGTAGATCCCAAAACTTCACGCAACTAACAGTTTAGCCCCAGCTCACACCACTTGACTCTCAGAGGGACTTGAATGTGACCTTTGACTCATCAACATATTCCATGTTCCCATATTGATGAATGGCACCAACAGGTGTCACATCACTAACTCAGTGGCCCATTTCACAACGACCTTAAGATCGACTTGTAAGTTCAAGTGTCACGCGACAGTAACTCAATCAAGCGTAAGTTGAACTTACAATCTGGTTCAAATTATGCTTGAGTTATGCTTGGATAAATCAAACTTGCAATCGATCATCATTATTAAAATCTTTTTGAGACAGGCCCCTGGGCAGGTAGGCATCCAAACAGAATGGCCGACACTTTTAAGTGTCCCAATTGAACATTTATCTTTGTGCAGGGACACCAAAGAACAGGAATATTATGAAACCACAATGAAAGAGCGTTCACTTTGGTTTTTTTATTTCTTTCTTTTACTTAATTTCTTTCTCTTTTTTTATTTCTTTATTCTTTCTTTCCTTTCATTTCGATTTTTTGTTTCATATCTTTCATTTTATGCCTTTCCTTTTCCCCCTCAACCTTCATAAGTAAATTACATATTTCTATTTTTTTTTTTCATAATCTTCATTTTAATTCCTTTCCTTTTCCCCCTCAACCTTCATAGTAAATTAAATATATGTTAGTTTCCCAACATTTCTTGTTTCAATAACTTAATTTCTTTCATGTGACAATTATTTATTTATATTATTTTTGTTGTAGTTGATAACATTATCAGAAAAAAGTAAATTCAACGAAAAAACACCGTCATAATTCTTATGTATTTGCCGGGAGGAAGGACTTCTCGACACAGCCAAAACGTCATTTTTGCTTGTTCCGATGGTCAAGCCATTCATTTACTGGTGTGTGACCAAAAAACATGGTTTGCCATAAGATTTTACTTCCGCCCTTTACTACTACTTACGTTTTTACAATGCCCAACTTTGGTTTGCCTCGATTTTCAACCAAAATTTTCAAATTAAATAACCTTAACATTAATAATAAAAAATCGCATTTTGAGAAATAAATCAGAGAAGATAATAACCTAGAACGCTAAAATCTGTCATAAGGCGGTCTAATTCTTAGGCGGACCATCCCGTCAAAAGTTCCACCGCGCGCCCGCTGGCAGGAAAAGCCAAGGGCAGAAAGAGGCCTGTGCCATGCCTGGCGTGCGGGTAGGAATCGGTGGCACATGGCGGTGTCGGTGGCTGAAAATGAACGCATGGGAAGGTTGATTTAGCGCTTTTCGTGCATGGCCGGGTAGAAAATAAACCAATCTACATACCATCTTAATCCTGAAAGTGGCAAAAGTGTAGTTTTGTGTTAGGACCCTACGTGGTTTACTGGTTAAATTACTACTTAAATTACCCCATAAATCGATCCACTCACTCAAAACCCTTCTTCTATCCATGGCTTGCTTTACAAACATTTTTGTTTTAAAAATAGCCTTAAATTGAAGAAAAATTGATCAAAAACAATTCCATTTCAAGCTACTGACATGCCGATAATAAACACTCCGATGAGGCTTGCACCGCGTATTCTATGCCAAAGCACGCTGTTTACCCAATCGGTAGGCCCTTGGTTGTCCCTCTAACGTTTGGACCAATCAGGGATGGCGTTACCAAAAGTAGTTCGGCATTTTAATGACGTGTCACTCTAGAACTGAGTGCATTTTATCCAACATTCTCCCCTTTTTCTACAAAAACCACTTCTTTCTTTTCAGTTACTATTAACCCTGTTTTCCAGTAACGGAATGTTAGTTTTATCGATGTAGGTAGTTTCATGATTTTGTTGTACATGTTTGGTCTTCAGGCCAGAAATGTTGCCGATTTTTGGCGCTTTTCAAAGTTGTTTACCTTGTTCTGTTTACCCCATAATTTCCCTCAGTTTTTCAAGCCCGCCCTCTTCCAAAAAAAAATAAACCTTGTTCGAAACTGTCATGGGAGCTATCTAATCTAGTCTGGTTGCTTTCGAATGATGGATTAGAAAGGTTTCATCCCTCTATAGGGGTTAGGTCCGAAACTACAACTTTTACCTGAAAGTTTATATTTTTGTATAATTACGGCGAATTTTCATATTTGTAGTAGTTAGGATGACCTTTGGAATGTGACTGGACTTCATCAACATTTCATGTTCCCATATGCATGAATGGAAACCAACAGTTTCACATCACTTTAACATCAGGGGCCATTTCACAAAGACTAAGATCGACTGTAAGTTCAAGTGTAACTCGATCAAGTAACTCAATTAAGCGTAAGTTTGAAACTACAAATTTGGTTCAAACTTATGCTTGAGTTATGCTTGATAAATCAACTTGCAACCTCGATCATACATTAAAAATCTTTTTGAGAAAAGGCCCCTGGGCAGGATAGGCATCCAAACAGAATGGCCGACAACTTTAAGTGTCCCAATGAACATTTATAATATTTGTTCAGGGACACAAAGAACAGAATTACTTGAACCCACAATGAAAGAGGTTCCACTTATTGTTTCTTATTTTATTCTTCTTTTCCTTAATTCTTCTCTTTTTATTTCTTATTATTCTTCCTTTCATTTTCTATTTTTTTTTTCATAATCTTCATTTTTAAGTCCTTTCCTTTCCCTCCAACCGTCATAGTAAATAAATATTTCTATTTTTTTTTTCATAATCTTTCATTTAATCTCTTTCCTTTTCCCCCTCAACCTTCATAGTAAATTAAATATTTGTTCAGTTTCCAAGTTTCTGTTTAAAATAAATTCATTCTTGGTTCATTTGACAATATTGTATTTCTCATTATTTTTGTTGTAGTTGATAACATTATCAGAAAAGTAAAATCTAAAACGAAAAAAAAAAAAAGAAAAAAAACTGTCATAATTCCTTAGGTACTTTGCCGGGAGTAGTAAGGTTACTTATCGACCAGCGCCAAACGTCATTGTTGCTTGTTCCGATTGGTCAAGTATTTCAGTTACTGGAGTGTGACCAAAAAAAATCCTGTTGCATAGATTTAATGCACGCCCCTTACTACTTACTAAGTTTACAATGCTCAACTTTGTTGCCTCGATTTTCAACCAAAATTTGCTCCAAATAATAACCTTAACATTTTACATAAAAAATTTTTTTTAGATTTTAGAAATAAATCAGAGAAGATAATAAACCTAGAACGCTAAAAATATGTCATTAAGGCGTTCTAATCTTAGGCGGAACATCCAGTCAAAAGTGCCACCGCGCGCCCGATGGCAGAAAAGCCCAGCAGCGAAAGCGGCCTGTTGCCTGCCTGGCGTGCGTGGTGTATGCATCGGGGCATGGCGGGTGGTCGCGGTTTGGCTGAAAATGAACGCAATGGGACGTTGATTTTAGCGCTTCGTGCATGGCGGGTGGGGGGTTTGGTAGAATAAAACAATCACATACATCTTAATCCTGAACGTGGCAAAAGTTGTAGTTAGGACCCTACCATGGTTTTTACTGGTTAAAATTAATACTTAATTACCCCAAAATCGATCCACTCACCTTCAGAAACCCTCTTCTATCTATCAATAGGTGCTTTTTTTTTTTTTTTAATTTTAAAAAACCACAATTTTTGTTTTAAAAAGTCCTTAAATTGAAGAAAAATTGTCAAAAAAAATCAATTTTTCAACTACGGACAGCCGATAATATAAAACACTCCCGATGAGGCTTGCACCGCGTATTTCTAGCCAAACACGTGTTTACCTAATCGGGATGCCCCTTGGTTGTTCCCTCTAACCTTTTGGACCAATCAGTGAGGGTACCAAAGTTAGTCGGCCATTTAAGAGTTTCACTCTAGAAGAGTGGCATTCTACTCGCAAATTCTCCCCTTTTTCACAAAAAACCCACTTCTTTTTTCAGTACATTAAACCCTGTTTTGCAGTAACGGAATGTTCGTTTTATCGATTTGTAGGTAAGGTTTCATGATTTTGTTTAATGTTTGTGTCTTTTTCAGGCCAGAAATGTTGCCGATTTTGGCGCTTTTCAACAAGTTGTTTAACCTGTCTGTTTTTTAACCCAATAATTTCCCTCATTTTTCAAGCCTGCCCTCTTCAAAAAAATAAACCTTGTTCGAACTGTTCATGGGAGCTATCAAATCTCTAGTTGGTTGCTTTTAGAAGAGGATTAGAAGATTTCTCCTTCTATAGGGTGTTTAGGCGTCCTTAAACTACACTTTTACCCGGAAAGTTTATTTTTGTATAATTACGGCGATATTTTCATTCTTTGTAGTATTTGAAGAAAATTTAAACTGCAAAACACCTCTTACGTGGTTCCTACTATGCAACCACCATCTGGGAAAATATCGAAGTCTTGACAGGTTGATTGTCAAGGAATATCATTCGAGGTATCGGGTAAAAATAAATCTTGTAGGGTCATACGTCATACATAACAGTGGGAATCGTCGAATACATACCGCATAGGGGTGAGGGTTTTGATCAATGCTATTTCAATGCGCCGTGAGGGGAACTCGCGGCGGAAAATTATCGCCCGCTTGCCATTCGAACATTGTTTGTAATCATGTTAAATCGCTTATTTTCATCCCATTTCAAAAATAAAAAAAGGAGAAAATGACAGGAAAACCTCACAGGTGTTATCCTATAAACTTTATTTGAAATTGGATGTTTCAGTTAGTTTTTTTACAAAACGTCGATCAAAAGTTGCCCCCTTTACTTGTGAGTGTGCTCCTGGCTATATGCGGTTAAAGTTGTACATCATGCATACACGGTTCAATGTTTTGGGCTGAAAAATTGGGTGTGCGAAATTGCGCTGCCCTAGACGGGTCGCCTGATTAAGCGACATCGCCAGATGTGAGCGGCTTAATCCCTGCCTGAATGGGAAATATAAACGACAGAATTTAGATTTCCATAATTATATGGTGATAGTGTTGAATCATTGCACCGCCGGAAATAAAGAAGGTGAGAAAAAATTGCAGGCTAAAGGTTGGTGTTGTATTGTGTGTCATGAGATTAATTGGAAATGTCAATCGGCGAGCGGCCAAAAAAACCTATGATTTTTTCACCTCATTTTCTATGAACAATATAAAAGCCTGCAATAAGGGCTCGACATATCCATGTTCTATAATGTAAGGAGAACACATGAAAGGTAAATTTTAGCAGTATGAAGTACATTCTGTGGTTTAAATCTTCATGAGAATTTCAATGCATGTACACTGAAATGGCTAAGTATGTGTGGGACTATTCTTAATGTTGCGGGACTTTAACTGGACAACGCATGAATATGTCCATATTAAATGACTCAGTGATCAATGCTCACCTCGGAAAACTACGCGCCACGAGGGGCGGCGAAGCCCCGAGGGGAGCATGATTAATTGGCGAAAGTTTATTTTGTGTAAATTAATTCACTATTTCGTTCCTACAGCTGATTGAACTCTTATCTAATTGTATGCCACAGCACCAGTAGCAAATTTATGTGCCGTGTGATATGCTTTCCTGGTTAAAGAAATTTTCCCATGTTACAACTGGAATGGCACTAGAAAATTCCGTCGACTGACCGTCTCGCACCAGTCCATCTAGACTGAAGACCCTACCTCGTTCCTCCTGTGTTCATCCCCTGTGACCTAGCAACTCCGTGCTCGGTGGCGAGGTCAGGTCAGTTATTACAGTAACATGTTACACCGTATAGATTACTGAGTTACAGCACGTTCGCACGAAAGACGTCGCTTTTTCCTGAACTCAGCGAATTTCAACTTTGGCAGAAGGATAATTATCTTTAACTTCTTTCACTCACCCTCATTAGACATCATGCAAAACATGTGTGTTCTTATAGGTCATATGACGGTAGTGATGTCAATGATCATTTACCTATGTCCGGAAAAAAAACAAATACAATTTCCTTCGTGTTCTCATCACACTGCCGTCACAGACCATATCGTAGATAGATAGAAATCGCAAGGACTCATGGATTAGTATGCACGCCACTGGCGAACTAAACAGTCGGTGTTTTTTGCGCCGGTTTGATTCTATATTTCCTTGACCAGATGCTAAGCAACCTCTGCGGAGATATTTAGCCAAAACTCGTCCGGCGTTCCTCTTTAACATTAAATTGACTAAATGCCACGTTTACCAAGGGGTTCGTTGTTGCCAGTTTTGTTTTTTTGGTGTGCGGTTGTGTAAATTGTCGGGATTTGAAAGTCTCTAGGAACCATTCTGTTGTTGCACCTGCACTCATGCTCACGCGCTCGACGTGTGTTACAGGCCGGATTTTCATGGACTAGCAGACGATGTACCAAGAAATCACAAATTTAGCCGTCGTCATTGTCGTAATACCAAATAAAGGTTATTTCTGAAATTGTTAGGCCGATTAAAAAAATTATCCGATTCTTATTAGCCCTCGATCCCTCCTCATGTTGGGATAAGGCCAACTTTTTTTTTCAATCCTGGAAATTTTAATGGATTATAGGGCTAATTAGTTGTGTTATTAAACAACACAGTAACGTCATGTGATTTAAAGGTGGTTGCTTATGATTTAGTTATGTGTTATGTGTTCTCTACTTGATATGAGACCTGGAAATTGCACATACACCCGATCAAGTACCATGGGAAACAAAACTTGCCGGTTTTGATGGTAGGAGCAATAATGACGGGTGCCCAAAGACCCTATTCAATACTGTGCTAATATTGGTGCTTAACCACTAAAAAAGGCGTTTTTTTTTTTTGTTTATATCTTGGGACTGAAAGGTTTGAGGCTAAATTGCAGGACCCGACCAATGAGAAAAAGACGCATTTCCATCTGATATCCAAATCAATAATACTTCGGATCAAGTTAAATCAAGGGGGTCCCAAAACGATCGGAACACGCCCTTTAAAGGACCTCATTATTAGAGGGATATTCCGTGTAAAGTAACAACAAAAAAGCTTCGCCATATTTTAGGATGCAGGTTAAAGCGGTGGATTGTGTAATTAATATGAATTTTCGGTGATGAAAAAAAAAAAAAACATCAAATCGCCCTCGAGACCACTTTTCAGAGCCATGTTACGAGCATCTAGAAATTAATGCTGAATGAATAAAACGGACAAGAACGCGGTCGCATTTGGTGTTTTGTTTTTATTAGAGGTTTTTAGAGTACGCATAACTCCTTACCCACATATAACCGCCTAAATTAGTACTTGTTGTATGGGGCTTGGCCGGCAGCGTCTGAAAATGTGTTGGAAACGGTTGTTCCTTGGTGCGTGTGCTTTTTTGTTTACCGGGGTTACGGACCTTAAGACTCCGTAATTTTATATTTCCGGTTTCATTCTACACTTCAACTTGTGGTTGAGAATCGTTTCCGTCATATTTCTTCTCGAATTAGCAATTTGTGATATCAAATTGCAAAACAAATGGTATGGTACAGTAATGTAAGCATTTGCAAGAATCAAATGAATGCTGGTGAGTTTGCATATTGGCGGTTTGGTGTCTTGGTCTCTGTAACCGTGCAAATTTGAGTTCATTCATACGGTTACCTATGTCACTTCAATACAACGAACTGGACATGAGATCGACTCTTCGATAATGCCCAGTTGCTGGCTTAATGATAATGGTGCGAATGTCTAGTTAATGGGACTAGAGTAGCGGAAATCAGGCAGGGGCACCCGCCCGAGTGTGGCGTTCCTTACCTCATTCACGGTGTGGAAAATTGGCAGCAGACGACAAGAATTGATTAAGACAGCCGGCAGTATTTCGAAAATTCAAAGTAGTGTTCAAATTTGCGAGTATTTCATTGAAATTGGGTTAGTATTATCAATTAAAATGATTTATAGTGTTGTTAAACACGTTATTCTACACAGAGAGACTTTGCACATTGGTCGATCCGAAGGTTTTTTCTATTCAAAATCGGAGGGGTGAAAGTACTCATTTCTGTGTCGAAGACGATGGCGGAAAAATTATAGACTGATTGAATCGCCAGATTGTATTTTTCTCGGAAATGGGTGAAATTACGTCCGAGACGAGAATGGATGATTCCAATAGAGGTAACATTCTTACAATATATTATATGTTCATGATTGCTTCAAAAGCTCAATCCTAACGTGAGTCATCACAACGTTTTGCGTTGGCGTCCATGTCGATGTGCTGTACGGTTGTTTAAATAAACTGGACGGTCAGGTGCTTTACCTCGTGTGAAATTTCTGGCAACGGATGTTCACACGGACCCACCGCAGCGTCCGGTGGGCGGAACGTTTTGGTGCATGAATCATGTGCTTGGCACGAGTGATCACGATGTCGATGGAAACAAACAATATGACGTTCATTTGCTATGAGCTATATATGAGCGATCATTTCACAGATATTTATGGCTTTACAAACTATTTTTCTAAAGCCGAAAGAAAATGTTAAAGTTG
Source organism: Ophioderma brevispina (assembly GCA_023653785.1). Lineage (NCBI taxonomy): Eukaryota > Metazoa > Echinodermata > Ophiuroidea > Amphilepidida > Ophiodermatidae > Ophioderma > Ophioderma brevispina. The sequence continues at coordinate 104,435 of JAMKCH010018898.1, forward strand.
CCTCATTGGCGTAAAACAGGTTGAACAAAAAAGTCAGATGAGTTTATAGGCATATAGGCATATTAAATTATTAAAAATGGGGTGTGTATATGTGTACATTATATGTAGGCGTCTTGTGGTGTGTCATGTATGTGTGTATGTATATGTGTGTATATGTGTGTGTGTGTGTGTTGGCATTAATTAATAATATAATATAGCAGGCGCCTAAAATCACTGTGTATGTTCTTTCCCCATTCAAAAAATGGAGACTGACTATTTAATAGAGGGCCGGATCTCCCCGCCAAAAACTGTCCATTACTATAAATTCGAGAGAAAACTTCGAAAAAAAAGAAAGAAACGCTACTCAATACTTTTACCCCCACCCCTTTTCAGACACCTGCCCTAGGACTAGGCCAGCCTTTCATGCCCGGTGTTAGTCGTTGTTATTCTAGCGGTGGCTGCGTTGGCCTGAAGAAAACCCGGGGACAAGAGAGCACCACCTCGGTGGGACCACCTGAGTGGTGCAGTTGAGGTGGGTGCTGTTGATAAAATATAAAATGTAGGCTTGGCCTGAGCTGATAAAGTTGACGTATATCGAAGGGAAATTGGGCGGACAATACTGCCATTTTAATTCAAAATGCTTGGTGGTGGACAAGGCAAGAAGAAGAATCTTGATCAATCCCCTCGGCCCCCTCGCGTAAATTGTGCAGCGGGGAAATCCATTTGGGGGCGAGGGGAGTGATCAAGATTAAACTTATTGCGTGGGACAAGTATTCCACTTGCACGGATGAAAAAATGCCAAATTCCCGGGACACAATCAAAATTTCCCTTCAAGATTGCAAAATTTCCCTTCAATTCTACATTGATTTCTTATGTAAAATGACTACCAATTCCCTCCAAAATAGTAAGTTTCCCTGGAACCAGGTTCCCAAAGTTCGCACTTTTTCCAGACAGTGTCCACTTGCTTGCGCAATTCATCACATTTGCATTAACAGCTACGCTGGTCCTTGGGATCTGGTGTTCACCACTGAGCCCATAAGCCGACAACCAAGGCACAGGGCCAACAGCGTATTTACAGCCTACTGTGATGTATTAGTTACCGCCCAAGCCCATTGAAAGCCGTATGGAAAAATTGACCCCAAAAAGTTTACACTCTGTAGTTGTGTTCCCAAGGAATCATCGATATAAAATGATCCTAGACATCCCCAGAACATCGTCAGGCATTAGTTTGTTGAGATAGTTTACGCAATGCAAAGAATCATAATAAAATATTTTCCGGGTCCCAAAAAAATGGCATCACGTAGGTTGCCACGTGGGTCCGCTTTGTGGGTAGTTTCTAAGACACGTGCTGGACCCTTTTAAACACAGAGTTAAGCAACAACACTTCCGAAGAGGTTCTATATTGTTTGCACAATGGGACTTTGACATCGGCCGAGTCGAAAAAACATCATACGTGCCTCATGGTCCGGACACACTCGTTCGTTTTTGGTATTTGTTACCAGGGAAAATTGCGCATTCTTGTCCGGCGATTTTACATTATACCGGGAGAGCCCAAGGCTTGGTACACATGGCAACATCGATAAACATTTTGTGACATTGAAGTAGGTGAAAAAAAATTATACGCTTTTGGCAACTCGCACTCCCAACATGCAATGGGTGGTAGGGGACGTAGACAACAATTCTGTTCCTGTTTTTAATGAAGCCAAGTTTGAATGGTAGGGTAGAGGCTGCAAGCCTTGCTTTTCCAAATCTTTCTTTCAAAACAAATCTTCACATTTCTAATCGGAGAGATGTGGTTGACATGTATTAACAGGGATAGTAATATCTATCCATGGGAACACCAATTTGTTTATTTTATGAAATTAATTTTGCAATTTTGATTATTCTAACTAGAGGTCAGTGGGAAGGGAAAACGGAGAGCCTTCTGATGGACTACATGAAACCAGCGAGTTAAGGCCGTGACGTCAGTGTTTGTTGATTCGCACTGGAGGACATTTTAGGGCTTTGACTTTGAGAAGCAAATTTATTTGTTGATTTTGACCTAGCCCGCGGCGTGTGTTGGTTTTCCGTACGATTTTAGCCCCTACTTCTCCTACCAAGCATGAGAGGCAAGTAGTGCAGTAAAAAAAAAACGGGATCCACAGTCACAATATTGTAGTAAAAAAGAAGAACTTCTACCTTGATGAACTTTGTAATTGGCGTACTCGCATCACGGTAGAAGCACGTCCGTATACAATAACCTGTAGCCGTTACTGGTGTATTTTTGTAAATGACTAGGCTCCGAAGCAAAAAGGTCCTTGTTTCGCAAATATTCGACGTTTTTCGGAGTAATAAAAAATTGTCTAATATAATCCTCGCTCGTCTGGTGCCATAAACACATGGCGCACAACTTACCTCAGAAGGTCTTTTAGATAATAGATGCATAAAAATTCATAATGATTAATTCTGAAGATACAAAATTCAGGGGCAATCCTTCCACATATAATTGTATATAGTTTCACAACAGTGACGACAGCGGCTATACTAGCGCCATACTCAACATGTAAAGCAATTGTAGATGTTTTTTTTTAAAAGGATGTATATTTTGTTTATTTTCTAAGCCTTTTTGCAAATCACTGTTGATGATTGTATTATAAGGACATTAGAAACAACTTGGGTGAGTAATTTTATCTGACATGTCTGAGTTGTATTGTGAATTTGCTGCTACACGTTTGTTGAGTAAGTACACTCTTCTTGCAACCTAAAATGGAGCGGTCCATAACGAAAAACGTCATTCCGATTAAACAATGCGTTGATTTGCTCGTATATTATTTAGGATTGCATTGGGAACTAACATATGTGCCACAAAGTCGAGAATTTTGGTATACTTACGTTTCGAGACACGAAATCCTTGCAATATATGAAACTTGACTGTCTTAGCCTCCTACTAGCTCGATTTTAAAAATACAAACGGTGCATAGATCTGCTTGTACATCCGTGAAAATGTTGGCCCTTTTTTACCAACGGAACGATAAGTGACGAAAAAGTGTGAAGCTAAAACACAGTCGGTCTCCCACTTCCATGATCCCGGGCTGTATGTTCGTTAATTCATTGGTAATCAAGCGAAAATCAAGCGTACTGTGCCTATTCTAAAGAAATAAACCGGGAACAATCCAGGCCAGGGGGGGCGGGACTCACTGTATCTAAGTAGGGCGACTGCGATGTTTAAATTGGATTTGTCAAACAGTTTAGAAATCACCGTTTCAAAATCATCAGATTTTAACCATGAATTGAAAATCAGTTCAAGGAAACAACGTGCGTATAATAATATAAAAAATAAATTTAGGACTACATCAAAGGTAAAGATTTTCAAAAACGTGATTTCATGCTTTTGTTTTTTTTTGTACTGATCTGGATTTGCTTATGACGCATCGGATCGCTGCGCACCCACCGGTTTTCAAATAGGAGTAAGCACGTAGCGTGTTAGGACCTGGTAGGTAAGGAAGACGTGCAAAGCTACGTGAAAACGAGCTAGATTTGACATGAGAGGTAAAAATCTGTGATTAGAGTGAATATTAGAGAAACTCAGTAGGCTAAACAGGTATTTATAGAATTCCGTTTCGGGGCCAAATGCTTCAATATACCAGGGGAATGGGGGATAAAAAACTGACGATAAAAAAAAAAAATTCTCGCAGCTTATTCTTTGTACGGTAATGAAAATACTAAGCATTTGAACATTGTAGGATGTTGAAGACACTTTTTTACCCAGACCTCGCGCTGGCGCGCTCGAGAGTTGGTCTGAACGGACTATATTGGGCGGAGGTTTACACAATTATGAGGGATTAAACCTACCGTGAAAGCTTGATCTGTGCTCTCCAGGAAGGACATTTATTTATAGTATTTCGTCGAACAAAAACTGCTTAATCGAAGAAAACTTAAATTTCACGACAAAATCCTGATAATACCGTAAAATTTCCTGGTTTAAAAATGGCCGTCCCGGTTGTTTATGAATTCCCGGATGCAAAATATATGGGGCGCTGTCAGACTTCTTACGCCCCAGGCGGTGTAGCACGATATAGGGAACACGCTATACTCGATTTGAATCAGGCCTGATTTTTGAATAATGTACAGGATGGCAGCCCTGAGAATGGCTTTGGTATGGATGACACAAGGTATCCACCCTTTTTTTTCACAAGGGGGGGAAATGTAACAGAAAAACGAGTATACTAAATTATAATTTTATTTTAAGACCTATGGTACTTGTAAAAGTTTGAACTCCGCTGAGGTTCCTAAAGCGAACCCATCTACGTCACTGGTATTAAGGAAAGACAATTAAACAGGGGTAGGGCGGCCAGAAATTACGAATTTTAGACGTAAGCCGATGGTTTAAAACGATAACAAAATGCTAAATCATCACTTCTCTGGACTATTTCGACCGCCAGGGCAAGTTCAAAAAGTAGTTTTTTGGTTTCTTTTCTACTGTTTGTCCAAGAAAAATTTTCAAACCTCCCGGTAGGGGTCATACAACAATCAAGTGCAAAAATTTATTAAAAAATGTTACATCAGAAAATATCTCCGTTTGGCCCCCCCTTTCGAGCTTTACCATTACAGGTATAGTTTACTAGGCATAAGCGTTTGAATTCAAATGATGCACAATGAACAGTCACTGGTGAACAAGGTCTTGTGATTGATGTTTTTTGTGCTGCAGTGTGATGTTTCATCTATTTAAGCCTGCGTCAGTGGCATATAAACCCAAAATGTTGTGAGTTTCAAAAGTTTATCCAACTGAAATCTGCAGTTAATTCCGAAAACAAATCAGTCTGGCTGGAAAAGACGGTCTTTGTGTCTTCGATTAGGTCGTTATTGGTACTTTCTTTATTTCATTGTTGATCGACAGGTCTATTGGCAAGATGGTCTTACCTATGCGCCCAAGACCACCATTTTTACAGAGTAGCGTTAGGCATAATTATCTCTATTTATAACATAAAATCATATTAGATTTGAAAGTTCAAATGTAATAGGCATGATTGTTAGGAAATCCATTTTGACTGGTTCCTAACTACAATCCAAAAGGATGTACTTTTCAATAATCCTTGAATTTTAGAGGTTTAGCGGGTACTCTCAGTAGGCCTATTCGTACATGATGGCAAATGCCTTGACAAAATTTGTATAGCAGTTTTTGACAATTTTATCACAAATGGGATGCTTTTATATATTTGGCCATTGTTAAAAAAAATGTGTAAAGTTATTCTAAAATGGGTAGCATTTTGCTACCGCTAAACGGGGAATTTGCACACTGAATAGTACGGTATATAATAATAATTAAAGCATTTAATATGCGCTCTACACAGACCACAGCGCTTACAGAAGAAACAATGCAACTTAGAGGCAGCAGCTCATACACGCCCAATTGACAACATTTAAACTAACAACGACCGAAACCCCACCCGTTAAACAGAACAAGGGAGGGGAAGAAAGTCCAGTTTTAGAAGCAGGAGGAAACCGGAGACCGTTGATTTTGGAACCTTGCGGTTACGAGGTCCGGGAGGAAAACATTCTTTTTTTTCATATGAGGCCTAGTGTCGTAAGCACCGTATTTTAAGAAGAGAAGTATTGTTTATGAAGATTTGAGGTACGTGGGAGGCTGAGACTTAATAGGACGACCATGCATCATGGAGCTGACCAAAAACAAACAAGCAAAAAATCCTTTTTAAAACAAAGTATTTAAAAAAATGTGTCGGTCGCCAAGCATAATTTTACAAGAATTAGAACACAAACATTAAAAAGCCATTTAAGAGGAGTAGATGGATTTCTAGATTTAAGTTGCACTTTAATTACGGAACCATGTATAAAAAGAAATAACTGATTTAAAGTAGATGTTTGATACATGAGTATAAGATTTGCATTGAACAATCACCCTTGTTTACAACTTGATCTCCCCTTGCTTATGATCCTTGGTAGGTGACATTTGACCTCACTTAGTTGTAAGCTTTAATTAAACGTAGGTTACAACTTCCTGTCTTTTCAATAAAGAAATAGAAAAGGCGACTAATTGGGCGCAAAATATGTAAAATGATCCTAATTAAAACGCTTTTTAATTTGAAGTACGTAAAATTGCCTGTCATTTCAAGTAAAGAAATAGAAAAAAACGCCCAATTGGGCGCATGTGTTAAATTTGGGCGCAAAATGTGTAAAAACTGCATCCCTAAGTTACGAGATTAAATTGATGTACGTAAAACTCTCCTGTCATTTCAAATAAAGAAAATAGAAAAATTTCGTCTTTTTTTATTTTTAAAAATGTGTTATTAAAACTGAATCCTAAGTTATAAAGCTTTAAATTAAAATGGGTTCACCTTCCTGCATTTCAAATAAAGAAATAGAAAAGGCGCCAAGTGGGTGCAAAATAAGTAAAAACAGCATCCCTAAGTTACGAGCTTAATTTGATGTACGTAAAAACTCTCTGTAATTTTAAATAAAGAAAATAGAAAAAAAAATGACAATTGGGCGCCAAAATGTGTTAAAACTGAATCCCCCAAGTAAGCGTTTAATTTACATAGGTTACACCTTCCGTATTCAAATAAAGAAAATAGAAAAAGGCAGCCCAATTGGGTGACAAAATATGTAAAAACTGAATACCCTAAGTTAGAGACTTTCATTTTATGTACGTAAACTCCTGTCATTTCAAATAAAGAAAATTGAAAAAAATGTTATATAAAAAAAATAAAAAAAATAAAAAAAATAAAAAAAATATGAGCTTTAATTTAACCTAGGTTACACCTTCCTGTCCATTAAAATAAGAAAATAGAAAAAGGAGCCCAATTGGGCGAAAATATGGAAAAACTGCATCCCTAAGTTAGAGCTTTAATTTGATGTACGTAAAACGCTCCTGTATTTCAAATAAAGAAAATAGAAAAAAATGTCTAGTAATTGGCGCACAAATGTGGTTAAAACGAATCCCAAGTCATAAGCTTTAATTTAAAAACATGGTTACACCTTCCTGTAATTCAAATAAAGAACATGAAAAAAAGGCCCCCAATGGGTTTGCAACATATGTAAAACTGCATCCAAGTACGCAGCTTTATTTTGTGACGTCAAACTTCTGTTCATTTCAAATAAAGAAAATAGGAAAACAATATGCCCCAATGGGCGGCAAAATGCGTGTGTTAAAAACTGAATCCCAAGTTATAAGCTTAATTAACGAGGTTACACCTTCCTGTCATTTCAAATCTAAAGAAAGAAAATAGAAAAAGGCGCCCAAGTGGGTGCAAAAATTTGTAAAAATGCATCCCTAAGTACGAGCTGTTAATTTGAGTACGTAAACTTTCATCATTTCAAATAAAGAAGATATAAGAAGATAGAAAAAAACGCCCAATTGGGCGCAAAATGTGTTCTAGAAGGATCCCCAAGTTATAGCTTGAATATAATGGGTTACACCTCCTTCATTTCAAATAAAGATGTTACCTGAATTTTCGTCTTAAATAATATCCCTTCAATTTTTTGCTTTCAACCTGTTCATATACCTCTTTGATCACAGTAGTCGTTTAACTCTACGTGGCCTTATCATTTTCTTATAACTATCCATTCGTTACGCACTCTTTATATCCCGCTTTTCTATACCGCAAACGTTTTTAACCAAACTCCCATTTCAAGCAGTCTTGGCAGAGACTAAAATCAAAGAAATGCTTTTAAGCCATTTAACCTTCAATGATGTTATTCTTTGTCTGGAAATTGCATCGCATTCACCACCCACCAATACTAAAACTCCAAAATTACTGTACGGTAGATCATTTCATAAAATGAAAAACATTTAATCTGAAATGACCTAGATTATAGAATAGACTCCTTGCAATTTTGAAGCAGTGGTTTCTATGTCGGTTGTAGGCGACCCGACAGAGTTAGAAAAGGGTGCGGTAGTACTATAGTTGAGTAATAATTTTTGAAATGATTCGAACAATCTGCTGCGTGTGGTGCGTGAAGGTCGCACTGCTGATGTAGACAGCGCGTAAATACAACGATTTTTAAATAGGTACGCTGATACGCACGTTGTATGGTCGCACCCAGCCGGGTACTGCTACGTTTAGTTCAAACAAATTTACGGCGACTATTAGTAGCACTATCACCGCTGAAATCAGTCATATGTCGCCTTCTTGCGCCAAAGATTCCATATATCAGGGGTGGGAGGACACGATCGCCGATTTTGGAATTGAGGATTTCCAAAAGTAATTTGTGGTGGAATCGCTACGTTGCATTTACGATGGCAGTCTCGGTCCCAGTGACAGTAAAAAACTATCTCTTAACCTTGTTCAAAAGATTCTTAGGTAATATCATGTATAAATTAAGAAACAAATTATTGACTTCAAAATCGTCGGGGTTAGTGGATTAAACCCCCGCTGGCAAATTGTGTATAATTTCCAATAACGATATATTAAAATATTCGTGACCAGACATAGTCTTTAGTCAAGTATGTATGTAACCGTTCGATAATGCGTAAGAGCGCCCTCCTACTCTTTTGTCTTTGAAACAGACTAGCACCCGGAAGTGGGAGGCCGTTGGGATTTGCCGTGCTGTTGTTAGGTTGTGGCATGATCTAACCCCTGCATTTATACGCCACGTGGTCCGCATGGTACTACTGACCGCAATGGCAGAAATCACAAAAAGCATCACAAAGAGGTTACCATGCAGCAAGCCAAGATAGAGCAAAAAATGTTTTTGTTCTAAACATGTCAAAAAGTGCGAGCGCATGCTTTAAAATTGGTCTTTTTAGCGAATATTGATTTTTTGAAGGTTTTACTTTTACTCAATTCAAAAAATGTTACAAACAAAATTCAGGAAACAAGGAAAATTCGGCCGCGATGCGCCGAAAAGATAAAAAAAATGGGTCAAAATGCAATAAAAAATATAAGACAGTCTGAGACAAAACCTTGTTTTTTTTTTTGGTTCTAATAATTATTTATTTCCCTCCGTTACGATAATTATAGGCCATATTACAAAACCACAGGCCTAATCGGTTCAAGAAAGAAGGCCACGTCTTATCCCATAGAGAATAGGCCTATCTGCAGTCTTATAAGCTTTTGTTTGTATTCACCTTCCTCGAGTCAGTTGGACGTCAGATAAATGCACTCTATAGTCCGGATTTTTTTTTAGCCCATTGAAATTTGTGATATTAACTATAGAGTTGTTGCCTGCCCAATCGATGTTATTTAGGCTATTTCACATTTATGCTTTTGGATTTCGCTGTAACGGGACGATGTTGGATGGGATGTGCTAAATAATTTGCATTGGTCTGCCCTGACATCCGTGTAATTTGTAAAGACCAAGGCAGTACTTTTTATCTCCCTTCTGGCTTTTTTATACGTGCACGGGCGTTATAAAAAAAATACGCGTGAGATCAAAAAGGCCTTCCCTGTGAATATCCCAGATTTTTACGCGTGATATTGTGCAAGCAGACCTGTCTGTAGGCCAAGTTTGACCTCAAACACAAACCATGATTAATCGGGTTTATTCTGAACCACAATCAGAGTTTAGTTATATTTTGAGACAAATCGCTGGCGCTGTATGTAAGTTTACGTATCCATTTGCGGATCGACGGGAGGACGGTATGACAAATTTCCTCCAAATACTTCATTTTTATCATGTTTGGGGGGTTTTTCCTAAGTTAACGGTGTTGGTTAAAGGGATTCGCTTGGTTTCGCCGCTATTTACCTCTCCTTTATAATGCGCGCTCCTCCCGGTCTTATCCTCAGTCACCTTTTCATTAGCAGCGATAATGCGAGAGAGAGAATCGAAAAAATGTGGAAATGCATCTGTTAACTCATAAATCGGGGATAAGTGTGTACATTCCATTATAACTGCTTTAATGTAAAAAACAAACCACCACCAAATAGTGAAAAAAGGAAATTTAAGGGAAAGTTTGTCATACCTTCTCCCGCCAATATAGACATACAGCGACGGCGTTCACAATATCTACACTAAACAGTGATTGTGGTTTACCACCTAGTATACGACTAAACAAAGATCAATTAATGTTTTGTGAGTTTGCGGTCAAACTGTATTTGATCATGGTGCACAAATATCACGCTGAAAAATCTGATTCAGTCGAATTTTGCATACAGGTTATAGAAATTACAGAATCAGATTAAAAATACTGCCCTGTCGACTCAGAGATTTCGAAATTCTATAGTTTTGGTGTAGTAATTAAAAATCGTCAACTTAGAACTAAAGATTACTGACCTAAAATGCTCAATTCCAAAGTTAGAGATAATCGGGTTTTCGTTTCATGCCGTTACACATTTATGTACAGTATAACAGTCCATATAGGATACCGTGTCTAACAAATTCCGGATCCGGAAATTTTTAACAAAATGTGATTTCTATATGACGACTTGATGGAGCTGAGTTATTTACCACAGTGATTTTATATGGACAAGCATTATTTATATGACACAAACCACAATTGTTGTTTTGCAATATGAGGGCGCCTCCACGGGAAATCTATGCTGAGTCAGCCTTAATACAAGGATTTTCAAGCCAATACTGCAGGTTATGTCGCATATCCATGCCAGTGACAAAAAATAAAAATATGAATTTTGTATTTTTTTATGTAAAGGGGCCGCTGCGCACGCGCACGCAGTGATCCGCGCTGGGGGAACTTAACTTTGGTTTGAGTAGATAGGAGTTAAGGAGTTTAGTTTTTGAGGGTTGATTTTGTGTAAGCGTAAGACTGCTTTAACACCTTCCAGAATTTGTTTAAGCCAGTCTGGAAAATGAAGAATTTAGTTTGAGGTGCCGAGGTATCATGCGCAGATAACGCGGATAACTGTGCGTTGTTGCGTTTATTAATCGCGAATCTTACGCCTGCGTTCCTGCTTTTGCTGCATGCGAATGTGGACGCGGATTTCTTGCGCCCACAAGGACCGCCCAATTTGAAAAAAAGTGTCCAAGTTCCGTGGGTTTCGGCGTGTTGAATGGAAAAAGTAAGTCGGTTGACCTCATTTTTATTTCAAAATTTAAAGAACGACATCGGTACCCCAACATATTTAGAACTTACAAATTTATCGAGGAAGTTTTTATTTTGTAGGGGATTCAACGTCAAATTTTGACTTTCCCATAGCCTTGCGTGGTTTTTTTAAAAAGTGACAAATACCTGGTTTGTTTTGGCTATAGCTCAAAAACAAGTCGGTGACCCCCTTTTTTATTCAGATTCTAACAGCACCATTGTAAAAATACATATAGTTGAAATTCTGGATAAATTTATCAAGTAAGAATCCACTAACACGTCAAACCCCTTTAAGGTAGGTATTCGTGATAGGACATCATTTTGTTCTGGTTCACCGTTACGGGAGGATCTCCTCGAAGAAAAGCTAAGGCACTATCATATCAGTGACTTCCGAAATAGTCACAATACTGAAGTTGCAGAAGTAGTTTTAAGTGTAAGATAAGTCTGTAGAATTCTCATACTGAAGTTATTTTTTTCCAAACTGAAAAACACTGATAGAAAAGGAAAAAAACAGCAGTATTCAAAGATATGCATTTCCTTCAATTATAGCGTGTTGTAGTAAATGTCCGTAAGGAGAGTAATGACTAAAATATCCGATTTTGTCCTTATTAGGCCTACATTTGTTCGTTCTCACCTTGTGGGTATGTTACTGAGTTGCAAAAATCTTTTTTTTGCTTGAATCACTGCTCATGTGCTTTTAATCCAAAAATAAGTTGATATGACGGCGCGTTTTCGTTTTGAGGTAACTAAGCAAAATTTTGGATCAGGCAGTGTGTTTTACTTTATGCCGGTTACGGACCACAAAAATACAAAGGTCATGAATTTCTTTCAGAGTAGATGAAATTCGAACGTTAGATTGGCCAAAATAATCACTAGGGGCCAGGGTTCAGATGATATAAACATCTCAATTTATAACAAGGAAGTCGAAGAGGAAGGTTTTTATAGTGGTCTTCTCACGATTTGCAATTCTCCCAATACAGTTTTTGCACTGGTTGTCACAGAATTTATAGTGACAAAAAGTACCTAATGGACAAGATGAATAGTACCAAAAGGAAAAAGTAAGTTACTTTTTGTCACTTAACCTCCATTGCAAAATTGCATTGGAAGAAATGCATGTGGGAAGAAACACTATACCACCTTCTTGGTAAATAGGGGCGAGGCTTCTGTGGAGCAGGAAAATGCCCCTTTTAAGATCCATTCATACTTCACTCTCGTTTACACAATTTTGTTCGTTCCTCTCCCCCCTCCCTCGTAAATACGACCCCTCCCTTAATCGTACCATGGGGTTATAATACAGGCCTACTTCTATAACTCGTCCGTTTCACCCCCAAATTTCAGATAAAAATAATGCCCTGTCCGACGCAGAAATTCGAAATATATATTTTTGGTGTAGTAATTAACAAATAGTCAACTAGAAAAACTAAAGATACTCACCTAAATGCTCAATTCCAAAGTTAGAGATGAATCGGGTTTTCGTTTTCATGCAGTACACAATTATATGGACAGTCTAACAGGCATAGGAGACCGTGTATAACAAATTTCCGGATCCGGAATTTTTAAACAAAATTGATTTCTATAGAAAGACTTTGATTTGAGCTTGAGTTATTTCACACAGTTGATTATTATATGGAACAAAGCATTATTATCGCAAAAAAAAACAATTTGTTGGAAAATTGAGGGCGCCCTCCCGGGGGAAATCTCTGAGTCAGCCCTTTAATACACGGATTTCAAAGAGCAACTACTGCAGGTTATGTTCGCATATTCCATGCCGTAACAAAAAATAAAAAATATTGAATTTTGATATTTTTTGTTCATGTAAAGGGGCCGCTGCGCACGCGCACGCAGTGATCCGCGCTGGGGAAACTTAAACTTTGGTTTGGTATATCGGAGTTAAGGAGTTTGACGGTGATTTGTGTACGCGTAAGCTGCTTTACACCTTCAGCATTCTGTTTAGAGCCCAGTCATGGACAAAGGGAAGAATTTTAGTTTGAGGTGCGAAGTATCATGCGCAGATACGCGGATAACTGTGCGTTTGTTTCGTTTATTTAAAAATCCGAATCTTCACGCCGCGTTCCTGCTTTGGGCATGCCGAAATGTGCGCGGATTTTTCTGCCGCCCAACAAGACGCCCAATTTGAAAAAAGTGTCCAATTTCAGTGGTTTTCGGCGTGAATGGAAAAATAAGTCGGTGACCCTGCATTTTTATTTCAAAAAATTTTAAAAGAAACGACATCGGAACCTCAACATATTTAGAAATTACAAAATTTTAGGCGAGAAGTTTTTATTTTGTCGGGGATTCCAAACGTCAAATTGTTTTCCCATAGACTTTCGTGGTTTAAAAAGTGACAAACATACTTTTTGTGTTGGCTATAGCTCAAAAACAAAGTCGGTGACCCCCATTTTTTTATTCAGATTCCTTAACAGCCCATTGAAATACCATATATTTGAATTCTGGCGAAAATTTCTCAAGTAGATCAACGGAACACGTCAAACCCCTTAAAGGTGTATTTCGTGATTAGGACCATCATTTTTGTTATGGTTCCACTGGTACGGGATTGGATCCTCGAGAAAAGTTAAAGGCACTATCATATCAGTGTCTGTCCGAAAATAGTCCAAAATATCTGAAATTTGCAGGAAAGTTTTTTAAAGTGTAAGAATAAGTCTGTGAATTCTCATACTGAAGTATTTTTTTCCACGAAACACTGATAGAAAAGGAAAAAAAAAGCAGATTCAAGATATGAATTTCCATTCAATTATGCGTTGTTGTAAGTGTCCGTAAGGAGAGGAATGACTAAATATCCGATTTTGTCCTTATTAGGCATACAGTGTTAGATCAATTGTAGGGTAGGTACAGTTGAAAATCTTTTTTTTGATGATCACTGATCATGTGCTTTTAATTCCAAAAATCCAGTTGATTCTGACGGCGCGTTTTGATGTAATAAGCAAAATGTTTTTGTATCAGTGTGTTGTAATTTCTGCCGTTTACGGACACAAAAATACAAAGGTATGAATTTCTTTCAGAGTAGATGGAATTCGAACGTGAGGATTGGCAAATAATAATCGGGCCAGCGGTTCAGATGATATAAAAATCTCAACTTTTCATAACATAGGTAAGTCGAAGAGGAGGTATAGTGTTCTTCTCACGATGCATTTCTTCCAATACAGTTTTTGCACTGGTTGTCACATGAATTATAGTGACAAAAAAGTACCTAAATGAGCAGAACTCGTACCAATCATGAAAGTTAAGTACGTTTTGTCACTGTAAATCCATTGCAAAATTGATTGGAATCAAAAGGCATTCGTGGGAAGAAACACTATACCTCCTCTTGGAGTAAAATAGGGGGCGAGGCTGTGGATCATGAAATGCCCCTTAAGATTCCACATACTTCACTCTCGTTTACACATTTTGTTCGTATCCCCTCCCCCTCCTCGTAAATAACGACCCCTCCCTTAATCGTACCATGGGGGTATAATAACAGGCCTACTTCTATAATCGTACGTTCTCACCAAATTCAACTTGCTTTAGGGAGCGGTCATTATTTATGCCGGGGGGGATGGATGATTTCAACTTTTTTCGGCAAAAATTTTCGCGTTCCCCCTCGCTTCCGTTCAAAAATTCACACTCCCCCTTGGAACAAAATCCAAATTTTTTGCCCTGATTCACCATTTAAAAGTTCATGTTCCCCTAGTCTCGTTGATGAAAAATTTCACGTTCCCCCTCTTCTTACAAAAAATTTTCGGGTTCCCCCCCTCAAACAAATCCTCCACCCCCCCCCCCCGGCGTAAATAATGACCCCTCCCTTAACCCATAATCCGGGGAAGATGAGACTACGGTTACTGGATTAAACATCACACGTACATTGTCATATTGACATGCATTTGATTTCAATTCAACTTGATAATTGAATCAAAAGCCGATGAATTCACAAGAAAATCCTCTTTTCCGGTCAATCAGAGACAACTCTCGACCCATTCTACTTTCCAGACGAGCATGGCAAGCACCCCGCGGAGATCGTCGTCGAAATAGTGTGTAACAGCAAGTACTTCAATCAGCTGTACAATTGCAAAGATTAAGTCTTATAAGGAAAACAAAGAACGCAAAGGATATAGATGTCGTCATTGTCCTGAGAAAGCTGAAGAAAAATTACCTAGGAAGAAACAGAACTGATTGCCTTATTCATCTCATGGCCTTCTGCAGGTTGTTGAACCAAGTGTCAGTTAAAAGGTTTTTCGAAGGTCTTTGCACGATATTCCGGATTAGGAATGTCTGGATGGATGCATAGTGACAGACACACGACTACAAAATATCATATCTTTGGAGTCATTTATCTATTTGCATGATTTTAGAAGTTTATTGTATGGAAAAAGTTTAAAATTATTTATGTAGAAGTTTATTGACTGAGATCATGGGAAGTTTATAAATGATCATTACTTCATTAATCACGGTGCCCGACGCGACGCGACTCGGACTGTCGTACATTTTGGTTTTACGATGAAGAAATGAATTTGAGACAAAAAATACATCGGCCTCGGACCGCTTGTGTCGCCTGCCGTCGCGGTTTGTGAATGATAGGCCTCACATAACCTTTGACCTTGATATGTGACCTTTGACCTCAAACAACTGAGGGATTGCATGTAAACTCCATAAACCAAGTTTGGTTCCAATTGAACTTCAACTTTTCAAACGAGGTTAATTTTACATTTTCAGCCTAGTTTACAACTTGACCTCACATACCTTTGACCTTGATATGTGACCTTTGACCTCAAACAACTGAGGGATTGCATGTAAACTCCATAAACCAAGTTTGGTTCCAATTGAACTTCAACTTTTCAAACGAGGTTAATTTTACATTTTCAGCCTAGTTTACAACTTGACCTCACATTACCTTTGACCTCGGTATGTGATTGACCTTTGACCTCATCAACAAATGGGGATGTCATGTTGCACCTGTGAGTGACCCAAATTTGGTTTAAATCATCAAAGTATGTGGATATTACAGGCAAATGTTAAACCTTTTTCACAACAGACATCAACACTGAACAGACATCAACAGCAGACTACAGTGGACAAAGTGATCCCTATGTGTCTTTCTGCCTTAAGGCAGGTGACACAAAAAATGTGCTAGGGCATGCCCGGCCAAAAGCAGAGCTGTTTGGAGCGATGTCTTAGCTTCTCCGAAGATGAAGTATGAAAAGTATGAACCCACATCAAACATGCGCGTTGCGGTAAAACGTAACTGCAATTGCGAGCGTACAAACTAAGCGTGCGCATGCAAATATCTACGTGAAAATAATGCCATTATTCCTACTGGAATATAATTTATAGCTTTCTTTTTCTTTTTGTGGTGGGTTCATACTTCATCGACGGATGTCTGCCGACTGTGAGTCAGATGCCTAAACTTAAACGTGCATTGTGCGAAAAGCATGATCAATAAGGTTACCGTCGGCTGACGTGTGCCGATGAAGTATGCACCCACGTGTTGAGATGAATATTAAAATGCAAGCATATTTTGTTAATTCATGAAACTCAGACAAAGTAAAATACCTTCACAATTTCAGTTTTCTGTTCATCAGTTTTTTTATTCAATCCATTCTCAGTTACAACTCTCAATAGAGTTTAACTTGTGCAAATGTTCAGCACAACGTATATACCAAGCAATAATCTTTTTTATTTAAAAAATCCCCTTTGTAGCTCTCATACAGTACAAATTCATTATCTATAATATACCATAAATGTTCATGGTAAAATCATTCATGCTCTCACCATTATATTTTTTAAACCAGTACCTGTAATTATCCAGTTATAAAACTTCCAAAGTACTTCTTGTAAGTTCATTGCCATGTTTCCCAATCACAACATGCTTTGTTTCACCACATAATAATAATTTATCTTCAACACCGTAGTTGGAATAACCACTCTTGAGGGATGCACCATTAAACGTTGGGGGGGGGGTGTTAAGATTTTTGAGACAAAAGGTCTTTTGTCCCTCTAATGAGTACAAAAACAAACCCAGTAATATATAAAGGTATGATTAAATCTGGAAGGAAAAAAAAATGGTCAAAGGTAGAAAAAAACGATCAACCCAAACATCCCATCCACAACCCCACCCCGACATCTAATGGTGCGTCCTTAATCATATCAACTCCATACTGCATTGTGTAACTCTCAACTTGCTTATATATATTTTTTGTTAATGAATAAAGGACAATCTAGACATAGTAATCATAAAACAGCAAAAAAGCAATGAAAACTTGACATTTTGGTAAGAGTTGATTTCGGTTGAGGTTTCTTTTGCATACACATACCATTTCATCAAAGTCTGGAAGACAATTTTAAGAATCACTTATTTTAAAAGCAGTATAAAAACTTTTTGTGTTATAAACATTATGGGCAGTACAAACCAATCTATATCAAAAGGACAAGCCAAAATTCTACAAAAGCAGCCAAAAGTCTTCATATAAAATATTGATTCAAAAATATGACACTAAACTGTATCAAAAGATTACATTTTTAGGAGAAAATAGCTTACAAATTGCTAGCATTTTTAACAATTCTTTTCTTAATACTTTGCATATAAACAGGGTGTCTAATGTGATTCACGCTAAGTATAAATGGTCCCTTATATCAGATTAGAAAACAGTGCATAAAAAAGTCCAAAAATACAAAAGTTGAACCCCTAATTTTTCCCAATTAAGGATACGTATTATGCTCCCAACCACACATGGTGAAGTTCCACGACCCCCGAAATAAAACGTTCTTACAGAGGGTCCAAGTACTGCTGGGAGTGTAGGACAAATGCACTACTACACGTACATGTAGCACTTCAACAATCCTTGTGGAACGGAGTCATAATGCGCACCCTTAACTTTCCAATCTCTCAAGGCAACAAACTAGGCCTATTTATAAAAGTAGGGTACCACACTTATTCACTGCAAACTGGTTAACTGTTGGACACACGCACGCACGCACACAATCAGAAAAGATTTATTGGTATTAAGAAAAATAACCGACTTGTACAAAACATTAAGGACCTCTATTACTGTATAAACCATTTTTTTAACTTTTCCAGATTTTCAAGTTTTGTTGGGTGATGAAGTAAGTTTAATATCATTGAAAAATCATAACTAGCATAATGTTACTCTATGGCAAATATATCTTGCAGGTCTTCATATAATCGCATTTTCATGGCAATTTGTGAAATATGCGAAAAATAAAAACCACAGCTTGTACATTATTTAATCCTTTCATATTCAATATTTAAATGCAGAATTATCAATAAGTACTGAAGAAATATATTTCTTTCACTCTCTCTCGCTCAAATTCATTTACATGGCAGGGGTACACCATAACAATTAGTATTTTAAAAAAAATAGTAAACACACAAGCTCCAGGAAAAAAATATGCTGGGGTTGTTGTTTAACAGCAATACTCTGTGTAGATATATAGCATTGGTTTTGTTTAAAATTAGACAGGCACAAATCGAGGGTTTAGGGCAAAAAGGCCCCATCTGCAATAGCTGCCAGGTGTTAGATTTGGAAGGTAAAACACTTAATAACAAAACTGACAAATGGCAGCTATTGCAGATGGGGCCTTCTTGCAGTAAATATTGCAGTGTATATTGGAGTAGCACTTGAGCAAGTAATGTGAGCTGTGTCAATGTCAAATGACATCAATCCAAAGGTACTAAACAATGACTGATATCAAGGGTTTAGTGCAAAAGGCCCCATCTGCAATAGCTGCCATTTGTCAGTTGTATTCTTATTAAGTGTTACACCTGCAAAATCTAACAAGTGGCAGCTATTGCAGATGAGGCCTTTTTCCCCCAAAACCCGATATGTTTTCCTCCCATTGTTTCTTCTTTTCCTTTTTTTTTGTTGATGTATCTGAGCTATTAAATCAATGTGTGTGCTCACGATTATTAATATTATACCATATTTTGGTCGCAAACCAACTTGGTAAGTGGATGTCAGGAAAGGAGTCAAATACACCAAAACAAAAACATCCAAATGAGAATTTGAAAACAAACAGATCAAACAAATAAAACTATAGCTTTCTTGTAGAAAAATAGTTAAGAGGAAGAATCTGCATACAAAACATTTGTTACCATGGCAATATTTTTTTTCAAATTTAATATTTTTGTTGTTATTAAGTATTTGTATGCAACAATTTGTCAGAGCTTGTAATTCTATGCTCATCAGACCTTCACTCCCATGTATTACAGAATGTTTGGAAGAACCTATAATTCCAATTTTTTTTAAAGAAAAATAGCAATCTATGGAATGGATTTCTGCTTTACATTTGGGAATGTGCTGACTAAATTAATTAAGCCCCTTTGGAAACAAAATAGGCATTTCCAAATAAGAACAAAAAAATTACATTTTGTATGTAAACTTCTGACCCTACATGAACCCTGACCTTATGAGGTCACAATTGGAGGTAATTAAAACCCGTGTTCAGCCACCAGGGAAGACCCGCTTATAACCTGGTTTTAATTATTGTGTGCGTTTTTGTAAGTGATTTTAAAATGTATGGCTATTTTTAGTGTGATCAACTAAGGTTATTATTAACCAGAGTTAAATATTTAGCATTATTTCAATATGAGTATACATTTAGAATGATCTCCTATAGAAACACCTTTCGACAGATGACATATTATGATTGGTCAAATTCTCAACATGGATCAAAGTAAAAACAATTTGCATAATTTGAAGTAATCCCAAATATGCTTTGGCAAAGTATAATTTACATTTATCAAAATTATAAAACATAAAAAATATGGAAATAGTACTTTTTCAAAATAAAAATTTGACCATTCATTCACCGTCATCTCATAAAGGTGTTTATTAAAAACTGCAGGCACATCACCATTCTGATCCGGTTTAAAGGCCGCTTAACCTGGATTAACCTGTCATAAGGTGAACTATTCTTTCAACTACACGTAAGATAATGAATGACCTTTTGACCTGCACGAAGTTGCAATAAGCCTCGTCCTGCAATGCCACAGCCACCTCACAAGTCTAAAATTGATTCACTTATCTAGATGGTGTTTACACCACACCCACAATGTATTGCGAAGCACCAATACTTGACTACTCAATTAACAGTACTTTGGGATAAAATGTGGTCAGAATTTTAAGACCATTTATGATCATGTCAAACCCTTTCACAAGCAGTTAATTACATTTGTGCTAAAAAATTGGGGTTACATGATCCAGGTGCAATCTTAAAGCAATGCATTATGGGATTGGTTTCAAACACTCTCTGTCACTTATCTTACAGGGTTTAGAAATATTTAAAATAAGTATGCATCTAAGCTAGGAATGTTAAACCAGGAATTAGTCGCTTGAACCAAACGCAATGTTTCGGTTTAAACTGATCAGTCAATGGTGATGTGTCTACAGCAGGCCAGAGTATCATCATGAAGTTTGTGCGCGTCCATGTAGTGGATGCGATGTTGATTTCTGTGCCTCGGCCTCGATCATTTTCGATACGCCCTCCACTGTTGTTGGGGTCAGGGGCTTATCCTTTCCCGCTTCCATGGGATCGCCGTGTTTGGAGCGGTCTGGGATCTGTAGTGTTGGTGGGGGGTTTAGACTTTTGTTCAGTAGTGATTCCATGCGTTGTTGGCAGGATATGAGGTAGTCCTGGAGAAAAGAAAACACAAACAAACAAATGGTCGTTAGTCGTTGCCATCAGATAAAAAAAAAATCGGACATGAAGCATATGGAATACATGAGTGTGTACTGATCATGACTACATCTACAGGGAAAGGTAACTGGTACTAAAATCCACCACTCACAACCGGCCATCACCAAGTCATCCTATTTCTATGGAGTATCTCCACGGCAACAGGGATTTTATTGAATAATAATTTACAGCAGAGTGGATACATTATCATTTTGAAAATCCTTAGTTTTATCCACAGACAACGCAACATTAAGCCGGAAGGCATGGAACTGGCATCACTGGCGCACGGTGGTCCTACAATAAAAAGAGAGACTAACCCGGGGTTGAACTCGAGGGGCTCTGACATAGCTAGATTACTCGAGTTGGGAGTATCAGCTGTAGAAGCTATAAAAGCCATGTTATGTGGGCCATTACCCTAAGTCAAATTGGTTCGGCTCTCCTTGCTCGCCTCACACAGGAACACAGGCAACAGTGATATGGGGCCATGGGAGTGCGATGGGCCGGGCGCTAACCGGTGAATGCCAAACCCCAGTGCGAGACGGCACAAGTTGGGAGTGAAATTCGGGCCCCACGAGCGGAATTCGCCCCGAGGAATCCTCACCAGCTGAGTATATCAAACTATTAAAAAGGAGAGCGAGTCTGTTAACTTTTTTTTTTGGATAGAATAATGCTCGCACTTGTTCCAAGTCCATGGGAAAATCAGATGTGCTGGCTGGTTAAGAGCCCATGTTAGGTAAATCATTCATTATCATGACCAGGGGTGAACCAATATCACATCCCATGATATACTAGGGCAGACTATTACTTATACTCTGGCCTACTTCTCACCAAATATGGTATGTCAAGTGACCCTTCACCAAACAATGACCCATAATGTATTGGCCAATCAGATGCAAGGATCTGAAAGTGCTAACAAAATACAATGGGTGTACTACTCTTCTTTAGGAATCTTGAAATGTTTATCAACTAGGATCTCTTATTGGCATATGAAGTGAGTTAATTTTCCCCTCATTCATTGAAATCAAACTTTATTTGGGCAGGCGATAGTTTTTACCTATGTCAATTCAACATAATTTTACATTCATGAATATAGACTAGTGTTTAAATTTTGAAGATCATTTAAACCTCCTGCCGGGAGTTGAGTTGGTCCTTTGCAATCCTTTTCTCTTGTCAGGTGGTAATCTCTTTTGTCATTTAACCTTCTGTCCCTACCGACACACAAACCCCAACCTTTTGGACGAAAGGATTTCCAATTCTAATGATCTGTAACTCCCATAGAAAAAAGGAACTGCTGGAACAAAAGATTCCAACCGATCACTTCCATGGATCCACTCTTTGTTATGTTGTGAAATTGCTTTACAGCGTAGGCAGTCAGGTTAAGTTCATGAACTTTTTTCAAAGTTTCTTACATTCTTCTTTTTTTGGCACAGAGCAGAGCTAGGCCACCTTGGAACTTGTGCAGTGATGGGGGTTGTGTGAGGGTTAGCTGTGCAGTAACTGGTGTGGCAGAGACTGTATAGCAACATTATATCCAATCAAAATCAATCTTTAAAGCTTTTATAGCCGGGCTAGACAGTGAAGCATTCCACCATGTCAGATGACAAATTCTTGACCGAATTCGAAGTGGTCTCCACCTGTTCTCCAAGCTGGCATGGACAAAAATTGCAGAAGTTATTATACTTTTCCCCTGCTTGGAGAACACTTCTCCAAAGTCTGTGTCAAGAGGGCCTATGTGGAGGCAAGCCAAGGCTAACGGAATGTTTAGTCAAAATCATTTTCACATCCACACAGTCAAAATTGGGCTGCTGGACCACCATATTAACTGGTTAGTTCAGTAAATGCTGGTAGCTGCCTTTAATAAATAGGCACATTTAGCTCAACAAAAGAACCCAGACTAAAGATAATCTATGTGGGAGTAAACTTCTAGTGTGAAATAAACCGCAAAACTGACAAAAGAGGGCGTTTTCAATCGGTTAAATGCAGCGAAAGTTTTGGCCAACCAAGCATCCTTCCTTACCCATTGGCAACAAGAAAAGAAACACACATTTAGAACTTTGTGTATAATACAAATTCCACTTAACAAAAAGTTCAACCAGGTTCGTGTCACTGCGATTTTATCTACCAATTGGCCACACACATGGCGGCCATTTTTCTTCCCACCTTGCTAGGGATTCATAGGCATAAAGTGTGATAATGAACTTGAACTTGGCAAAAACACAAGGGACAATTAATTGTGACACCACGGGTGTGACTTGGAGACATCCCTGAGATATTTCTCAAGCAGGTCCTCTTGACCTACCAGGGCATCTTTTAACCCCTCTGGTATGTGGGGAATTAACCAAGGGAACCAGTACCCATGTGTAATAGTTGAACTCTTCTCTTTTCTCCGTGTGTTTTGTTTTAACTTGCATTTTGTGTTTTGTTTTAACTTGCATTTTTTTTGCATTCTTCAATAATTGGAAGAACTTTCTGTGTGCTACTTTCCAGAATAGGGTCAATAACACAGAATTATTTGCATCACAAATTGGGGAGGTTAAAAACTTGCCCATGAAATACATAAATCTTGCTCTAACTCAGCTGTTGTGGCGATATTGGCAGAGCTTCCCTGTATGAATTGAATGCTAAATATTTGGATTTGGACCATTATATTCCTTTTCTAAATAACCACTTTTCTTCGATTTGTAATCATGTGACAAAACAAATAACACACTACAATACATCATTTTTACCAAATTAAAGGCAAAAAAATAAAGCCTATAAACCAGTTTCTCCTCCTTCCAACAATTTTTTTCCTTACCGATTCGACTCTGCGGTCACTGGCACCGAAAAGCCCACTTGGCCCCCTAAAGATCCCAAAGCCATTGAACTTCTAATGACCCAAGACATTTAAAAGAACACCCAAAAATCCTCCAGGCCCACATTCCAACGCAATCAGCCCCAACCACACTGCTGAGTTTGGCCACGGGCTCACCTTCGCTTTGCAAAGAGATGTACTTTTTTAGGGGTGGGCACAATGAGTTCAATTCGCACAGTCCGAGTGCAGAATCGGGAAGACTTTTTTTCCTTTTCTTGTCATAGTAACCAGTAATGCAGTATTTTAAACCCAAGCATGACCTAGACCCTCTGCAAGCCCTGAGGGGTTGGTTTTACCTAACTTGGCCAAAATCCTGGGAAATACTCTCTATGGGATTTGGCTATGGCATAATCATGTGCGACTTCCACATTCTTTTTATAAACACGGCAATGTGTGCACTTCAAATTCCCAAAAAAAGGGGCCTTTTTAAAATCCAAATGAAAACAGGATAATATATTTATTTTATATTTATTATATAAAGCACATTTTTCACCAAGGACTCTAGTTTCCTCCTAAGAAAAGGGTACTTCCTTCAACTGCCCGTTTCAAGTCCACATTCAGTCAGTCACTGAGGGCAGGATTAACCAGGGCAGGTAGTGACCAGTCAACGGGTCACTTCAGGACAAAATTTGGCCTGCTTTTCTTTTCCACAGAAATGGGTAATAATAGGTTCCACACATTCATAGGAATGGGGTAAAACCACAAAATTGGAGCTTTTCGAGGAGAGTAATTCACAGTGCCTGATATTATATGGTACTGGTAGTCTCAATTTTCAATCAGTACACACCACATGGTCAAGAAGATTTATTTTTATGGTGTGAAATTTTTGAAAAGTTTATTGTTTTTTGTTTGTTTTTTACAGTACTTGCTTTTTTGTATGTTGAAACATAATTTTGCCTTCCAAAAGTCTTAAAGCAATTAAAATTTGATTTGTTTTTTTTTTTTTTAAATGATAACACTTGCTGAATTTGCTTAACAAAATTTCTTGGTCACAAAAATATTTTTTTTTTAATAAAAAAATATTTTAAAAAGGTTTACATGACCATAGGCCTAAATATGTCAACTCATGGCAACTGCAAGATGAGACCTATGTCTACAAATTCCCATCCAACAAATTATTAGTCAACTATTTAGGGCCTAAATGTTAGCTAAGGCCCAATTCTCATCAATTTACTTAATACCACAATTCATCAATAACGCAGCAAGAATCCTACTTGACGGAGATTGAAAAGTCCTCTGCGTGCTCTCCTCTACGTCAGTTTCAGGATTCAATAATTGAAGAGACAAAATTGTGTCACATAAATGCTGATGTAACCCAAAATCTTTGCAAGGAACATGTTGTGGAGAGCATTCTACCAATAAGTGGTTGGAACCACCCGTGGAGAAGTCTCAAGTTGTTGAAACTTTTATCTATGATGTTATAAATGAGCTACCACACCAGTATAATGCTGCCACGTGGAAATTTTGGGACTGTGAATGGTTGGTAGGAAAGATTCCTCCCCCCTTCAAATCAAAGGACACTGCAAAATCCAATTTATGATCTTAAAATCTTGTGGTTGGCTTTTTTATTCTTCCAAAATTATAGTTAGGACATTTCCTGGCTAGGCCTTGTGACAAAGGCAAGCCGGTTAACCAGTTTTGGTTACCGGTTCAGTTTGGTGGAAACCAACACAAAGAGAGGCCATCCAGGGGAGAAATACTGCTCTTCCATATATCATGCATTGAAAGATCCAAATCTATTGAATCGAAAAGTTCATAACTCATCATAACTTTGAGAGCCCAATTGGGCCCTTTTTATGGACCTGACAACAACCAAGAGGTGCCCTTTGTCTTGGTGTTGCAACAAGCAATATGGGATGAGCCAGTTTCCTGTCTGAAAGTTTGGAGCCCAATTGGCTCTTTTTTTTTTAAATCGAGCCTCTTTGTCTGGGTCTTGTTGAAGTAGGTCAAGACGTCCCGTTACTAGGTAGTTATTGCAAACACACATGTTCAAGTATGTATGCAATGTGTATGTGTCATTACTCTCCGTGCACTGTGTTGAAATATTTATTTTTCCTATGGTTTGTGTACAGTTTAACAACAACCTGTCCGGTTTTTACATCATTACTGTAACTGTTGAAATATTGCACGCAGCCAGATTGCCTCAATGTAGCAAAGTTTATGATGCAAATTGCAGCTATGTTAATCGCTCCCTTATCCTAACATTCCCATCGACAAAAATCTACTGAAATTCCACCACACCAGGCTAGAATATGTAAAACATAGCAGCCCCTTTAAAATTCAACAATGTATACATTTGCAAATTTGCAATCTGTCTACAGCTCATTATTCACAGAGTATATAATGGTTTATGTATACACAACTTTTCACTCCCTGTTAAGGGCCACGTTACATGCTGCTGTAGTGTAAAAAGGTATTGGTACTTTGGACCGCTTTCAGGGTCATCGAAATCTGTCGACTCATGTGGGCGAGACTTTGGCAGACTGTATATAAATACAAGGGACCACCCTTTCTCTCCTCTTGTCTTACTTTTTCCCCTATTTATTTTCCTTGTAGTAATGATCCCGTGTTTAACCTTGCCGCCCCAAATTCCAGCAACTATGGGTTCCCTGTAATGTTACACTCTCAAAAATTTGCTCCGGTGCTTGAGTTACATTCATTATCATGTTTGAGGGTTTTCGGCATGTGAAATCGAAAGTGAGGAGGGAGGGAAGTGAAATCCAGCAAAGAGAGGAGGTTTGTTGTATTTCCTAACTCGATGTGTTCTTAGCGTGTCAAGTTTCATAACCGTTAAATACGGCATTCTTGGGAGTTCTAAATGAATTGAAAGTGTGCAAATCAAAAAAGTAAACATTTCAAGTTGCATATTGGGTTGCATATTGGCAATATTGCCAGTTTTGACATACCATACGTGTTTCCTTAAAGAGAAGGAAATGGAATTCATGCGGAACTGATAAATTAGAGGTTTTGCAGGAATTGACAACACCAACCCTGCCAGACAGCGAATCTCTCCCGTGTTCCTTTGCCGATGCCACACACCGCACAACAAGGACATTGGACCTTTCCCACAGCAAAGTTCAAAGTGAAAAACTCCCAACTGGCCCGGCAGAGACTGTGTGTCTCCTCCCGATGAAGAATGGGCCCATGCCAGGGTCTAATAAGAGAATCATGGCCATCCCCTGCAGATATAGGAACAGATTCTAGAAACACCACTTCCATGACGACAAGACACAAATTGGTGCTATGGTATCAGTGATTAGTCTTTGTCAGGAAAGACCACCGTATAGGAAATCAACCTTACACTCAGTATTCCTTGGGGGAAGACATCGCAAGAAGCAACTCTGGCACCATCAAAATCAACTCCTGTGATTTTTGTAATCGGTAATCCCCATAAACCAAAACAAATTGGGCCATGTATTTGTAATTTTGCTTCATCAAGGACATAAAATTGTGCATTGACTTCAGGTCCTGGAGTTACATGACCCCAACAGCTGATGATGATATTATCCTTCAGCCACCACCAGCAGCCCTTCCCCCAGAAGGCATGTAACCTTTGACCCTGCCAAGGGAACTGTTGTAATGCTGGGTCAAGAATAATCCTCTGTGGAACAAATGCCAGGAAACAGACAGATAACCCCTTAGGCCACTCCTAGCTCCTAGATCCACCAGAGCAGTACTTTGACCATAAGGTTATCTGCTTGTTAATCGTTTACCTGTGGACCCAGGCTGTGGTGTATCTAGGCTAATTTTAGAACATGTACCTATGTAGGATGCATTGCAGATATTGGACTTGGTGGAAAATGCGAGATATATTATGAAAAAAAAATCAAGTGTTTCATGATCAGTACACCACATGATTAAATCATACAACATGACAACCTACATTTACTGTTTACTTTCACACACTTGTGGCAAAGGAAATTGCGATATTGTCGATTTGCACCGATTAAAAACAAACGAGAGCGTGCAAAGCAGAGTGGCAAACAGGGTTAATGGTGCTTACAATGAGCAGAGAACTTTGGGATGTGTACTCACAAGTGAGGTAAAAAAGGTTGAGATTTGTGAAAACTGGCAATGTTTACACATGTTTTAGGGGTTACGCACTGAATTATATTGCAAGTCAAAAGTCATATTTTCCAAGTGACATGGATTTTAATGGTAAAGCTATGGTCTAGTGTGGAACCCGATGGGCTCAGGGTGGATTCTCCCGGCTTAGGCCCTAGGGGTGTACTATCAGTGTCTGGTTGCCATTTGGGCACATCCGAACCGCAAGGAATGTTTGCACTGGCTAACAAGATTTTGCTACGAAAACACAATTTGACCAAACGCCATGTAACATCTCTCAGAGCCATGCCCGATGGTGTTACTTAGAATGTTTGGCGATGTTATCTTCAGACTTTGCCGGCTTTTGAAAGTTCAAAGTGCGAGTTTGTTCCGTTTTAATTACATACCAAATCAAAACAATCTAGAAATACCCCATGTGGTTGGCAATGGGAGTTCTGAAAGATGGATGTTACAAAAACTTTCAGCCAATCAGAGGAACACACACACTGTGTGCAGCCAATCAGAAACAGTCTCTTACCAATTCTATTCTTGTTATCCTCTGTAATTGGTCCATCAAATGAGGAATAGGTTTACTAAAAAGACCATGTGCTGCTGCTCCTACACTGCTGGCTGCAATAATAGAAGGGGGCTGCATTGCAAAAGTATAATCTGTAGAAAAGAAACAGAGAAAATAACAGAACAATTTAGAACAAATTATTCTAAAGAGGTCTTGCAGAAGATTTTAAGTTCCAAGCACTTTTAAAGTCAATATCAGTAACTAAGCATGTGTAATCGGACCCATGATGAAATCACCAAGATAATCAGTATCCCTTAATTGTGTGGGTTTTTCTGCATAACGAAGGAGGGGCAACCAGAAACCAAACACCGATTAAATAGATTTTGGTAACTTCTCGTCAATTTAAGGGAATAATCACGAGGGACGGCTGCCGATACATGTTGGAATGCACTGCCACCAATGGGAACAATTAAAAAGGAGCACAAAAACACTGGGCTGGAATCTATTCTCTTTTCAACAAATAATTGCCCTAACATTCCACACAACTTTATTTAGCCTCCCACTTTCTGTATCTATGGAGAGAGACTATGAACATTTTTACACCACCGTCTTCTTGAAAGTCAAAGTGTGTACAAATGTAATATCAGCAGGGGTATGTGACCATGGGATACATATGTGCACTCATTATTATTGCTCTATTTGACTTGATACAAGTGGGCACAGCACTCTAACTATGATCACCTTGCAATCAGATTTTCTCCCCTTTTTTTTTTTTTTTTTTTTTTTTCCCCCCCTCCCCCCCCCCCCCCCCACAAACACACAAATTAGAAAAAACTGCCAATTAAATGGTATTCTCAAGGAATTCCCACAACATAAATTCTTTTGGACACAATTGCAACAAAAGGGCTAGGAGATTTACAATTTAATAGAGTCAATCATTTCAAGTATATAAGTCACACTGGCAGGTAATACAGCACTCTGATTGGGTCTGAGCTCGAATACCTGTTACGCACGACGGACCATGGAATGACTAGCATTTCATGTACATCCCAAGATTAAATGGCTAGTTGGAAACGAGATCAAACAATCACAGTTTCCCCAGCCAAATATAATGGAGGGAAATTTAAGTCCCCTTAAGACCACAAAATTGAAGGAGTATTTCAAGTGATTTATTCACACTGGTACTTTAAGAGTAAGACTAGATTAGACCATGATTAGACAAGAAATCAACAAAAGGGCCAATTTAGGAGATGCCACTGCTGACCAAACAACCCAAAAAAAACCCATAAGACTGCTGTTATTCACAGCCCTAATGTTATTTTGCTCTGAGCCTCTGGGAAGTACTTCCCAAGAAGTTGGCAAATAATGGTGTTAAGCACACCCCAATAATTGATCTCTTTTAATCTGATAGTTGTGAATGGTGAGAAGACAGGACCAGAATGATCATCAGACCCTGGCCAGCCGGTCACAGCCCACTGCACCACTGACAGGGACACTGCTGGAATGCTTCCTATCCATATCAATAGTTGTGAACAAGATGGCGGCTGCCACGTCTGCCTAGCAACAAGACGCTTGAATTTACTGGTTAAAGGGTGCATATTTGTCATAAGCCATGCTGATGTCCATTGTCCTACTTAACCCCCAGGGCACTATCTGCCTATCTATTGGCATCTAAGCACTAATTTGATTGGTCACTTGGAAGGTAATATCATGTAGTGAGCAAATCAGAGATACTGTAAGAATGGTGGTAAGGTTTACACAGAGATATAGAAGCACTTGTTTGATTGGTTACCCAGAGGGCTATCTCATGTTGTGTCCTGTAACCAACCAATCAGAGATTGGATAACTAACAGTAGTGTCCAGAGGCAATATAATTTGATTTTTTTTTATATGTAGGCCAATATTGTTAACACAACTTAACATGTCATTATTTACATTTTTAAAAAATTTTTGGAGGGAGAAGAAAAAACACTGGTACCAGAGTAACAGTATACAAAAGTTCATAAAAAGTTGAAATATGTTGACACTGCCATTTCAAACTCTTGCTGAACTTGCAATGGTGTTCCCATAGAGCGCACCTTTGCTACTCAGGGCATGAGAGAATTCAGTTTTCAGGCAGTCCTTATCTTGTTGAACACAGGGCTCAAATGATTAATCAGAAGCTCGGAGAATTCCCCTGAGCAAACCGCCACCCACCCATTTTGTTCACCTACGTTAGGAAAAATGCGCTAATAGTTCTTGATTTTGTTACCACAAACCACCGGGAAATCGACTCCTAATAAGTTTTGAGCTCAGAAGCAAGTCGAGTTCCCATGGCTGGCGGGGAAGCCTAACATACCAAGGCGACATTGATCAACATTTCTTGCTTACTTTCATATCATCATATCACAACATATCAATAAAGCTATGGATACGGGTTAACACCAGGAATGTTGCAATCATGTATCAATCATAATTTAAATGATGTCTATGTTACGAGCTCTGGAGAAAGGATGGGAAAATTTACAAGGGTTCACATAGTTTTGCTTTGCTGGAGGCACTTAGAAAATATTTGATTGATAGTTCTCCATTACGATTCTCATCAAAGTTCAATCCCAGATGGATATCATTTACAATTGAAGTCCACTTTTATTCAGCTTAAAAATCCACAGTTTCTAGCCACCACCTTAGAATTATGTAACTGGTCCGAGATGCAAAGTCGGAATGTAGCGTTTGTGCCGTTTGACATCATGTACATCAAATCAAAGCAGCTACACTGTGCAGTTCTTGAGCACTTTTTGACCTTTAGAAGTAGCCAAATTGGGTGGTAAAATGTGGAGCACAACTTGGGATGCAACAATCTGTTTAATTATGACTCAACACTATTTAAGCAGGTCATTTACACTTAAGCATGAAGTACCAAGTGACACAACCCCCTTTTGTACTTGCAAGGCCAAATCCATCAAAACTACCAGCCCAACATCTAACTGGATCATAAAAGAAATAAGGGCCTGGGAAAATATTGGTCCAAAAGCTTTAGTGCCCCAACCCACTTTTTCACCCATAGAATCTCTAGTGTCAATCTTTGATATGGAGGCTACCTGCAGAAAACAATACCTAGATTTTGGGCCGACAACAGAACACTCTCCCATCTAGTTGACAACCAAACAATAGAAGGAATTCTTCGCTGTAATTTCTAAATGCAGACCCATGAAGCACCCCAAGGTCTACCTTTAAGAAAAGTCATCAAAACCCTCTTCTTCCTAGCCAGGTGATCTCGCATGATATCAATTCCATGAATATGTCTGAATTCAAGAGGTATGCACTACCTATAAATAGATCAATTATCCTACTTATTAAACAAGGGGTCTGTCAATTTGTAGACCTACATAGCTCTAAATACATGAGGACTCACAACATACAGTTGAGCACTGAGCAGGAGTATAATTTCAGCTAGTAATATTGCACTGTGCATGTGTGCACATTTGTGTGTGAGTGTGTTGAGTGAGGTTGACTATGCTAAATAAAGGCAAGTAAGGTTAATTTGTTTTTATAGCAAAATCATAGCATGGCCATTCTATAACACCAGCTCATTGGCTGATTAGCAATACTCTAGTACTCCACTGGATCTATCATGTCATCAATTTGCATGGTAACGCCACTCACTATACACCTTTAAAGGTGCGTGTTCCGATCGTCTTTGGGACCCCCTGATTTACCCGGAAGTAGTATCGATTTTGATATCAGATGAAAGGCCATATTTTTCTCATTGTCGTCCTGAAATTGGAGACCTCAAATCCATTCCATTCCCAAGATATAAACAAAAAAAACCGCCGTTTTAGTGGTCAACCATCAAAATTAGCACAGTATTGAATAGGGCTTTGCAATATGCATTATTGCGTCTACCATCAAAACCGCAAGTTTGTTTCCCACGGTACTTGATGGGGTGTATGTGCAAGTGCCAAGCTCTCATATCAAGTAGAGAACACAATACACATAAATTGGAACAAGCACCTTTAAACCATGAAATTCATGTGCTGTCTGTAAAGTGGCTACAAGCGGCCGATTCCCAGTAAGGCCCTTCATAAGGCAACATCAAAATTTCAAACTCTGGAATGTGAAAAACTACCACAACTTTTTTGGCCTATTCTTATCTAAAGTCTACAGACCAATACAATGAAGAGGAAAACAAATTCTAGGTCGGTCTGATTCATTGCCAAATGTTTTTTTTTTTTTACATTTATCTACTTTAATCTGATTTTCTTGGCAAAACTGAATGTTCCATCCAGGAATTCTTTTATTCAACCCACACTGCACTACCCATTCTACAATTCTTGTGGTAAGCCTGGCCTCAAATCCTGATTCCTAAAATGTGGGAAAATATTGGTTTTACTGATTGAGAACTGTGTAGACAAGGTAAAGACTGCCCTCTATGTTTGATATTGTAACTCACACACTACACATGGGTGATTTTGCCTTCCCTTGTGATTACGTGCAAAACCTGTAAAGATTAAGTTTTTCCGCCCGCTGTTGCTTTCAAAATTCCTTTCGGTACAATATTCCATTTATGCAATGCTCTAATTAATAAAGATTTTGACTTTTTATAAAGCAAAAGCCAATTTAAAACCATAGTTTGGATAAATGCATGCAACTCTGCATGGGACCAAGTGCAAAAATGAAAATGAAAGCAGGCAAAAAATACCACATTGAAATGCAAATTTGATTGACTATAAATGAGTGTTGGACTTACTCCTGACAATATGACCCTGAACCGTGATAAATTGGCATGGAATTCAGTGACTTAATAATTATGCAATCTGTTGAGCCAAAAATTGTACAGAACAAATTGAGTCCTATTAACATATTGGCCTGTTTTTTCAAAAAGACGGTTAACAATCTTTTAATCATTTATCTTGAACTTAGTGAGGTGGATAAGTACAAATTTATTAAAAATCATGAAAAAGGTTATTTTGTTCCAAGTAATATACATGTTTGTGCAGACCATTTACAATAATGAGAAATTTGATGCTTTTACCATAGTTCCAAAATATCATCCCTATCTACCTCACTACTTCATACTTTTCATAGATAAACATTTAACAGTTGTTTAATGCCTTTTCTAGAATACTTGCCATTATGTTCATTAACAAAAAAAATCAACACCTTACCTGTTTCTCCAATCAAATATCATCCAATAAATTGATCACTTTTTATATCATCCCTCATCCTCATCACCATTTTATACTTCACTTTACATATGCATCACATGACAACATAAACCACCACACTTCCCAATGGGAAAGAAACAATGCATCCTGGGTAAAAATTTGCAAAGGATCATGGGATAGATGTACAAATTGGTTTTGTACACTGACCTGTTGCACATAGTGCAATGAATGTCTGTGCATGTTTTCTAAGTTGCGAAGCTTGTAGTCTGTCGATGGCTAGTCTGTGTAGGATTTGTTCAATGAAGTCGTGTGGTGTGATTGCAGACAGGTCCCATTTGAGTTTACTTAGTACTAATTGTTCAAATTGCTGCAGAAGAGAAAGAGAAAACAAGATAAAAACATGATTAGTATAATTTGAATATTGCTATCCAAGGCAAGGATATGATTGGGTCTAAATTTAGAAGTTATACATTGCCCCTGACCCCCCCCCCAATTGTATCCCCTTCACCTTAGGCCTAGGCCTCTACTAAACACAAAAGGATGTGCCACCACTCCTCAATCAATAAATCTTCTCCCAGGCACCAGTGTACCTACAACCTACTAGAAAATAAAACATTTCCTGTTCATCCATTTCCAAGAAATCTAGAGAGTTCAATCTTTCCATCATCATCATCATCGCCACTTCAAAGTCCCAAAAGACCTTCTCCCACCAGCTTCATCATTTCCTATCTCATGCAGACATCTGCCTCCATAAACTTTGTTTGAAATGCCACACACACGAAAACAAAATACCGTCAGACCCCAGACCACAGATAATCGTATCGGAACAGGAAATTGCTTATTTAGAATATGGGTGTGGGCTCATCTTTCCAAACCAATGCTACCAAATCATCTCTACCAATTAGGGCGGTCCGATCGCGACAGCAACTCCAACACTTCCCTACCTCCAAGCCAGCACATCTCCTGATATAATATTGCTCAACATCAAAAGGCATCGGCTAATGACGGCGTTGTCAAGCAAAGCTAGACCCGGCCCGAAATACTTGATATTCAGAACTAACATAAAAATGTTTCTTGCTCTTTTGATTAACTTTTAAACCCGGCTTTTAAACAATTACTCAAAGACAATGCGCTTCGTAATTCTTGTTTTCACAGGTAGTTGCCGACAGCGAAGAGGGTCACCTATAAGTATAAGTTGATACTCAGAGTGTACCCGGGCCATGCCATGTATGGCACGAGCATGATCATGATGATGACCACAGCATAAGAAAACTTTCAAAGCCGTACAAATCAAGCAAATGTAACAACACCATGTACGGAAAATAAATTAAAAACTCTGATGCACTTTAAATTCAGGAATTATTACAAACCTAGGATTGCAAATTGAGCCGCAAACGGCAAAGTCGCGAATCACTGAAAAAGATAACCACTTTGTGCATTGATTAATGTTGCAAACTTCCTTTACAGTACGCGCTACTTCATTCATGAAATTCATGCGCGTATAATACGCCCCAGCGGCTAATTATCATATCAAAGTGATATCAAAGTGAAAGTTTCTGTCCCACGATATTCTAACCAATCACAAGCGAGAATTCTGCAACTCATGTGCAGTTGCTGGGGAAACTTTGCAACAATTTTTACATGAATGCACACTCGGGCAACACGACTACGTTTAGCAAGGAACTTTGTTTTGTTTATAAATTTAAATAACCCGATCTTGATTATAAATAAAAATAATAATATAATTCAACCAAACTGAAATTGGTAGGGTATACTGCCAATTTTTGTTAGAATTTTAGAAAATCCGAGTTGAATTCTATTTAAAACTGTTATGTTAAAAATTTGCGTTTGTGTACTTACCAAAAGCTGTTCTAATGTGATAGAGTTATCTGTATAAATGATGAGTTTTTCAGCTGTTAGAGGTGCGGTGTCTTTTAATTTTGACGCCAAAAACATACAAGTTGCTCCTAGTAGTTGGAATTGGTTTCGTCTTAGTTTTACGATAGCTAATATTCTGTCTAAATAGTTCATTGATAATGGAAAGACTTCTTCTTCACACTGTTGCTCTTCACACACCTTAAAAAAGAAGAAAAGTGAGAAAATAATGAGAACTTTGTTAAATTACTGGCTGCCCCCATCCAGGGACTAATCAATAGCTTCCGAAAGACCGCCAAAATGCGACATGCCTACCCTGGCGGTGCAGTGACGTGATCATATCATAGAGGGGATACAGGGGTATTTCACATTGCATTTAGACTCGAAAAAATCATTACTTTTACTGAAAACAGATATTAATCAATTATTCAATCATGAAATAATTATAATTAGTTTTCAACTGGGTAGATTTACGGGTTAAAGGGATAAGAAACTGAACTACACTGATTTCACCAAATGATCACACTCTCGCGCCATTTATGGGGCCTGATGCTATGTCATCACAGATACACTTCGCGCGCTGTCGCATGGACATGGACCATTTTGACACTTTACGTATAATACATTACAAGTGTATTGAAAATGTATTTTTCATGACACGATGATTGAGACCTTCATACTGAAAATTCGCATTTTTTTTAATATCAAGTTTGGAATTAGGAACTGGACAGAGCGTAAAACCATGGCATGCATGTCCATGGACTGGAGTTTATTTTGGTAAAACCGAGCTAGCTGTTGAAATCATAAAACGTTATATATAAATGATCATTTACACAAATTACTACATGACTAAGTGTGATTGCGCTCAAAAAACGTAATATGAATGTAGTTTTCCGCAAAGTCTCAGCTAGCTAGCCTTCAGTAAAATTCATGATCCAAGTATATCACCTAAGTACTACTGACTACTAATTTACTGAAGTTTACTTACAGAAGATTAGAACACAACAGTAATTATTACAAAAATGATCAGATCCCGCAAAAGAATAGAAATTCATTTTTAAATTCAAAATGTTCTCATGAGTGATCAAATCTTACTAGAATTGAACGTCCAACCACTTATAGATTTTACCTGCA
The DNA here is from genome assembly GCA_023653785.1 of Ophioderma brevispina. NCBI lineage: Eukaryota > Metazoa > Echinodermata > Ophiuroidea > Amphilepidida > Ophiodermatidae > Ophioderma > Ophioderma brevispina. The sequence continues at coordinate 140,647 of JAMKCH010018898.1, forward strand.
AATCAGTTATTTAACATTTTTTCGTCCCTGATAATTCTTTTTATTGCAAAACATGGACCAGTCAAAGTGGTTGTAGCCATTAAGTGAACTTTTTTTGGTGAACTGCATTCAGCAGTTCCTCATTTTATGAAGTGAGCTTGAAAAGTATATTGTCATGACTGCACTGTAGCCTAGCCTATGTCATGTGTTAACGTGATATATTGAATTTAAACATAACACATGATCGATATGAATCAAACTTTGATCAACACGATCTCAAAACACTTCCAAACTTTGCAAGCCTAAATATGAGGCCGAATGGCTATTATAGTCAAATAGTGGAGAAACTGCATTCCGATGGGATTCCGATACACTCAAAGTCAAAATACGCTTACCTCAAACATCCACTGGGCGACCATTTTCCTCATGAACGGTCTTAACTCTTGTTGAAAGTGATTCCCAAAATAGTCCGAACAAGGTGTATATTTGTCCTCAGCAGCAAGAAGATTGTTTAAAACTCTATCATCGTTTTAAAAGTACTGGTCCAGATAGGCCCTTGTTACAGTTTCTACTTCGCAACAAAAAAGTTGCCGGCTCATGATGTCGTTCTGTGGTTTACGTCTCCCTCGCTGCTATCCTGCGTACAGAAGCAAGCGACTGGAGTAATTAAACTTGTATCCAAGATCGCAGGAAAAATCAAGAGCCGCTTGTGATCGGGCGCTGCTATTACCACTGATGCGATGTTGTCTCTCACCAAAGTTACAATGGGAGAAACGGTGGTCAAACCTGGTAAAAAGTTACAACGAGAGAAGATTTTATACGTCTGCACAGGCCCAATTCTGTGTGACCACTGAAAACATGCTTGCCTTTTGTTAGGGAATCCCATAGATCCGGTCTACAAACACAAACTTCAGAACTTGCGCCATCAAGTACACGTCACACGTCACTTACTGATATGAATAAACATCACGTCATTCATAAACATTGCAAGGTGGCACGTGGCCGTGAGGATCTCAGCAGTGCAGTGACTTCGTGCCTGTACAATGTACGGCCAATAGGATACACCTGTTGATTTCAGGAATACCCATACACAGCTGATACGCCTCGTGTGATGGTATGTGTATTGGTGTCGGGAAGTGGGAAGGCCCTGCAAGTGCATGTATACCCCGATGTATACGTTGGGCAATCAAGAAACTGTGCAGTTACTGGGTGGACGTCGTGTTGGACTGATGTGTGGAACCGGCCCGGTGCAGTGTGAAGATAGAGAAAACTTTTAAATTAGCCACCATGGATGGAAAATATATTCAGCGAGGGTGGGCAGAGCAGACCGCGTTTTATACGGATTAATAAATATAAGCCTCATAATATGTATATCGCTTTGTGTTTTTAATTATTAATAGTATTGTTATTAGTGTTTAGCCTAATTTCAGCTGAGTTTTTAATATTCACTTTTAGATATTAAGCATTGGTCTATTCAATTTCCTGATCATTTCGATACATTCAAACCAATTCTTTGAACGATCTTTAGCCCCTAAAGAATAAACGTCATCTATAAGACTGAGCTGAAATCAGATTAAAATCCGCATTTTAGAGCACAGCAGATCACGAGATTGAACAGAAATGGTCTGGTATAGATCGAAGCAGCACAATAACTTTTCTTGAATATGACTATTTTTGGTCAGGAGTCCAGATGAAATCGTCCACACATTTTATGTCTTTCTATTTCAATGTCAAATCCAAGTATAAACACAAAGACGTAATATTTTCCCGCGCTCGTCATACTAGGGACCTATACAGTTTTATTGATAGGATGTTTCCCTTTGAACAGTCTTGCTAGCAATCCGGGCTAGCAATAGCATGCTCCGCCTTCTCAGTCGATTTTTTTTTTACCCGGGAAACTTTAAAGAACCATGACCTCGAAGGTCTTCCACGTGTCTACCAAAATTACTTTCACATCCACATTATTTAAATACATAAGTATGAAGCTTTAAATTATAATTTTCTTTTTCTAACGAAAAATTAAAATTCGTTAATAAAAAAGGCATTAAAAATAATAGTTGAAATAAAACTATGACTGGTTATAACTTAAATGACATTGTTCAACAAAGAAAAGTCGAAATATTTTGCAATCAAAATTTTAAGCCAAGGTTGTACATGCATTTTCGTTTGACAAATTGTACGGTACATCCTGGTATTTGGAAGGCTGGGCCCCTGGTAGCTCTGGTTCAGATTGGTCCACTTTTCGCCCAGAAGTTGCCGCCCATGGCTGCCCGAGTGTTTGGCGTTCACTGTAATATTAGCATAGCGCCTCTCGCGGCGATACACTGAGAGCCTTGAAGCATAATGTTACCCATGGTACAGGGACGTACTCACTGTATTACAACGCCAGTGAGGACAGTGGCAGAAAATTTATATTTATAAAGCTCCGAGGTAGAGCTTTGTTACCTAACGTACTGTACAGTCTAGCACTGTGATAATTTCTTCCCGACGAACACAAGTATTATATTTTTAGATATGTATATATTGTATATAATATTATTATTATATATATATATATATCTAGATACTATATATATATATATAGTATATATATATGTATATATAATATATATATATAGATATATTATATAGGGTAACATGGGGTGGTAAGTGGGTACCAACGACAATAATTCCCTCAATCAAGAAACAAAGTCTGGCAACTGGTGTCAACAAAATCTACGTAAACATGTTCTGCTTACATTCAAACTAAATGTGATTATCGATCTTGAAAGTTGCTTCTTAAAAGGTCAAAGGTCAACAATGACCACAATTTAGTGGAGCCACAATCTGCGAATTATCTTAATTAAGGGTATTTATTTAATGACTAAAAATGCCAATATTTTTACTGAACAAAGTAGAGAAGAAGAAAGTCTATAATTTTAATCAATGACTTAAAATTAATATTGTTATCAAGCAAGTTGCCAAAAAATTTATAACAACATTCTGCCAATTCATATGCAAAAATGAGCTAATAATATGCTTGCTGTCCCACTTACCCCACATGAATTCACTTAGGGTAAGTGGGACATGGATATTAGCTGGTACTATTTACTTATTTTATTTGTGTATATTTTTGAGAAAAATTAAATTTTTTAATTTTTTAGGTTTTTTCTTTTTTTAATTACAAATATATGATAAAATACATATTTCTGAAAATATGAATTTTTAGACCAAAAAATATGCTAAATAGCAATTCTGTACATTAAACGATTATTTATAGAATGTGAAGTTTCGGCATGTTATTCGATAGTAGTGAAATTATGAGCAGCAAAAATATATAATATCACTATTTTGTTATTTATGTCAATACAAATTCTGAAAAACCTTTCAAATTATTAACAGATGAAGATATATTCTTTCCGTGATATCCTACTTACTTAATGCATAAATACCCAAAGTTACGGTGTCCCACTTACCCAATGTGGGAATATAAATGGGGTGGGTAAAGTACACTGGGACAGTTCTAATTAGCGCGTTTTTATTAATATGCGTGGTACTTATAAACAAAAGTCCTTCATAACCCACAGTTTTGATATTAAAAGTAAATGTTTTTCAGAAAAACCTACCATGTCTTTGTTTCGAAACCAATTAGGCTTACGCTGTCCCCGTTACCCCACTTTACCCTATATATATATTATATATATATAATATATATATTATTCTATTTCTATATATATCTATAGTATATCTATATTATATCTATACATAAGTTTGTTACAGGTTAGCCACTGGGCTCGCAACATGTGTTCCACGCTATCATTTTCTGCTTTCTGATATAGTTTATAGGGCACTCTGCACAGAAGTTTTGTGATAGAGAATTGTTTATATTAGATATATATATGATATATATATTATTATATATATATTATATATATATATACGATATATAGTATACAACCATCATGACCCATTGGATATTCCTAGATGTATGAAAGCTTCGATTACAATCGATCAATAGTAAATTAGAACATTAGAGTTCGTGTATGTCAAAAGTAATAGAAAACAGTACGTTTCTTATCATTCGTACGATTCAGATTTAAAAATATTGTTTGCCTGTTCCGCAGGATACGAAATTACTGGCGTACACTATTTTTTATACTATATGTTGATATAACCAATACTTTTCACGTTCTTGATTTTGTATTATTTGGCCGATGTGTGATACCACCAACTTCTCGACTAGCATGAAAACATCATCGATTGTACTTAATAATGTTGTGAATGCTGAATTGAAGATGTAAGCAATGGTTCAAAGCAAACAAAATTATCAGTTACGCAATTCAAGCAAAACTAATTACATGGTATTTGGCACACCTAACATAACGTCAATGAAAGTAAAACCAGATTTGGAATGCAAATTACGATAATACACTAGTGGAAAGTTATACCAAATTTTATATGTCTTATATGAAAACCTTACCTAGAAACATCATATCGATTGCGTTTCCAAAACATCGTCGAGAAAAATATTGGAATCATGAACAAACTAAAAAATGTTATTCCGGATCGTGTATTACATTACTCTTATAGACCAGGTTAACTTACCTACGTCACTTCTTTTTGTTGCCTGCAATCATTCCTGCGAATAGTTATGGCCCATGTATGAAAAACTCTAACAGATACATTCCAGTTGTTGGTAACCGTCAGGCCGACCGATTTCAAGAGCCAGGCCCATCCAACATGTTTACAAACATTGCTGTTAACTGGTCTTACTTTCATTTTGCTTTATCTCAATTATGGAATACTTATATTGGGGAAATACATGTGGTGTCTAAACTTTGCAAACTCCAAAAAATGGGCAATAAGAACAATTTCTAACAGTCATTACAGAAGGCATTCCCAACCTTTATTTGCAAAATACAATATTTTTATTTTGGATGACATGTACTCTCAGTCGTACTAGGTGTGTTTATGTACAAATATTCAAGAAATGAATTGCCTTATACATTTGATAACTATTTTATAAAACACTCTGACATCCATGACTATCAGACACACACCATTTACGTGTCGTCTTGGCACACAGCGCCGGCCATTGTTGAATCTTGGCAAACCTTGGCAAATCTTCACTGAGCTAGGGAGTTATCAACCACATCATAATCGGCTAAGCGTGGGAAACTCCACGTACACACAGTGTCAGATAGCGTTGATTCGGATTTTTTGTACATTGCGGTACACTGGAGATTGCGCAAATACATATCGTAACGATTTACGCACCAAAATATTCCTAACTAAATTTCTAGTTAGCTGACTAGTTTATAATACAGGTTTATTTTTGGAAAAGGACGAAAAACGTGAAAAATACGATCCATACAAGCATTTTTCTTACCTTATCAGCTCTTATCAGCTGGCTCAATTCTCGATTGCTGCTGTCAAGTCATGCCACACGTAAGGCTTACAAAAACTAGTGAGCTAAGGGGTCTTTTTTGTCAGGAACCGTTTCTAACATCAGATTGACCACCTGATTCGTTGATTTCGCGATATCCAAGGTACCGCGAAACGGTTTTTTCATTCCTTGTTCAAGCTAATCGCAGAGCCTTTAACACAGCGTTTGGCTGCTAGGGAGTCCCATGACGTAGCGCATGTCTAAGAATAGCCGGCCAATTAGCGATGCGAATACGGAATAGGTGGCGCTGTGTCCCAGCACTAGAGATGCTATGGGAGCGTAAATGGTGTGGACAAGATATGCAAATGATCTCAATTTGACCAAGAACAAAATAACTTTTTCTGACCAATGTATTCGAACAAACGGCCCCATTCTTTGGAATTCGTTAGAAAATAAAATAAAAACAAAAAACAAAACAAAAAACATTTCCGTTTTCAGCCGTGTATGATTTTCTTTTGTAAATGTGTATTTATGATTTTGAAACTTTTGTGTGTATTTTCAAGGAAAGTCCCCTGTCGGGCCTTATTGGCCTTTTGCAATTTCTGTTATGTATATAGTAAGTTTTTAATGTTATTTGATGTATTGTATATATGGAAATAAAGTGATTGATTGATTGATTGATATTGCAAAAATCAGAATTTTCACATTTCTTAAGGACACATTAATATGTGAATCTCTCGTTGTACCTTTAACATGTTTAAAGATTATCGTATTTTGTTTCCTCAACAATGTTAAGAGCACAGGGGGTATAGGAGTATCTTGAAGAAATGACATTTCTTGAATCGATGACGATGATGATGATGACGATGATGATGATTACGACGACGACGCGGACGACGATGAAGATGATGATGTTAATGATGACGATGACGACGACGATGATGATGATGATGATGAATATGATGATGATGACGACGACGATGATGATGACGACGATGATGATGTTGACGATGACAATCATGCACGGTAAAGTTTAGAAACGTGGTGCAAGTGTTTAGGTATTAAATATATGTCAAATCTCTAAATGCTTGGTGTCTAATGTCTAAACATATTCCGTTAAATGCTTATACAAGTTTCGGTTTTAAACATATTTAAATATAAGGTATTAAGATATTAAACAGCTTCCTTATATCTTCTCTGATATTTCAAAATGTTTGAAAACCCGGTTCAGATAGTGTTTAGAAAGGTGTTTGATTTCTAATGACTTTTTACAGTGTGATGGCGACACGCGATGATGATGACAGTGACGACAAATAGAGCCACTGATAATGGTTAAGACAACGGTGATGACAACGATGGTGATGACAACAATAATGGCGATGATGATCATTGTAGAGATGAAACGATGGTGACGATGGTGACTACAGCTTTGATCACCCCCGTGCAATTCATCATGATGACAATCGATAATCATGCATGATCACAAAGACAATCCATAACCAACTATTTTCCAGCATGCTATATACAATCACTAGTGTTTTTATGTTGCATAAACCATATTCTTTCAAATTATTATTATTACAGAGCCTTTATATAGCCTCCACAGGGAACGGAGCGCTTGTACAAACACCAAAAGTGAATATACAAAACAAAAGAGAAACATGTTAACGAGGAAAAAGATATGACTTAAGGAGGCGTTTGAAGACCAAACCAGAATCCGCAACTTCTAAGATCAGTCGGCAACTCGTTCCAGGTTCTTGGTGCCGCAACAGCGAGGAGCGGTCACCAGCTTTTAATTTAGTCCGTGGAACGAGGAGACGAGTATGATCAGAAAAAGAGGATCTTGGTCTACTATTTCCTCAGAAACAAAAACAGAGTGTAATGAACAAGATCACTGAGGTATGAAGGAGCCTGACCATTGATACACTTGTAAATGTCAAACATCTTGTAACGAAAAAACAATCTTGTAACAATAAGCTTTTGGGCTACCCTGAGATTTGACTTAAAACAAAATGGCGACCAAATACCACTTCTGGACTAAATTGGCTAAAAAATATTTCTGTCGTAAAATGCACACAAAAACTTGTAATTAACTTACAACACAATGGCTGTCAAAATACAATTTTTTTAACCAAACCCGTCATAATACGCACACAATTTGCTAATTGCTAAATCCATTAAGCTAACGATAACATTATTCAAGTTACAATTTGATAGTAATCATAATAATGAGGCAATATAATATTAATTGTTGTTTGGCTACTAATAATTACTACCAGAACAGTATGGTGCTATGGGCTCTCATTTTTGCCCAAAATAGCGCTATAAAAAAATCAATGGCAATCAAAATACAATTTTTTGACTAAAAATCGACTAAAATGTATTATGATTCCCCGTTGTTTTTTAAGATATACGTAGTTCCGTGCTATATATAGTTCTTAAGAATTGTATCATTTAGAGTAAGGAATTAAGCCTCCACAATACAGTAATAAAAATAATGACATAATCGTAAGCCATCCTGAATTCTTTTTAGCTGCCGATGTTGATAAACAATGAATAGCCCTATACGTTTTTTCTTGTGTGAGCTCAGCAATAAATTACAAATATGGCATTAATTATGGTCATGTCATAAACTTATGGCAATTCAGACGTGAATTGAGCGTTTAATTGTGGCAGCCATCTTGAAATCATTTGAAATTTAACTTTTTAACTTTGTCAAAAGCAAAGACCTAATTCAAAGTTCTTGTGTGATTTTACCACGGAAATATACGGTTTTAACCCAACACTGTAGAAAGTTCCGTACATTAAGAAAACAGATTTTCCGTAAATTTACGGAAAATCTGTTTTAGAAAAACAATAAAAATAAAACCAAAAAACATAAAGAATGTTAATTTACGGAAAATATTTCAAACATTTCCGGCAGCAAATTCCGACTTTTTTTTTCGTTCCGTAATTTTAAAATCGGAAAAAAAATTCTGTTTTAAAAATACAAAATTTTTTCCATAGTATGAGACAAATTTCTGTAAAAAATTACTATCAAAGTCCGGTTATTGGACAGAAATCTGTAAATTTAACTTTTAAAAAAAAAAGTTCTGGAAATTCTGCGCCAGAATTTCCGTAAATTAACGGAAAATGTTTCCGTTGAAGGCAAGAAGGGAGGGTACAAGGATATAGAAAGTGGGGGCGGGGAAAAGGAATAGGAGAGGGAAAAAAGGGGGGTGAGAAAGGAGGGGCTTGGTAGAGAGAGGGGCACTGTTTAAACTACGATAAGATTGGAAGGGGATGGGTAACAGTGAACATTTAGGTCCTGAAATTGGGTATTTTGACCACCATTTGTTTTTAAGTCAAAAATCATGGTGGCCCAAGAACTTATTTTAAAGAATATATACTCTTTTAATGCTCGAACTTTTGACTATGTTTCGAGTAAAATGATCTTACTCAAATTTGAGTGGAAATCTTGTACATTTGACCAGAATCTTGGCAATTTGGCTATATTCTGGTCGAATTTTTGGCCAGAAACCTCGTAAATCATATCTGACAAAGTATATTTTATTTTAGAATGCAGATTATGCAACATAATAGTGAATATGTGGAAGGTAAAATAGTTAAGTAGCGTTTAGTTATGACCTGGGATGTACCAGGCCTGGCTCTATCTTGCTTCCGTGTGGTCATTGGTTTCAGGTTTGGGGTTGGGGACAGTATGTATGAAGTTAGTATCGAGAGCAACTTCAATTGCCCGAAGCCTCTTTGCCGCCACTCTATATGCAACGGAAACACTCTCTCGTGTTGTAAAAATTGACATTGTTTTCAATTTGTTTAAATTGCCCCGATGGGTTTGTAACTCTTCTGGCGTTCAAATTCTTACAGATAAATTGGAATTCTTAACGTCCAGGTTGAATCTTAGGTCAAATAAAGGGTTTGTTAGGGTCGAAACTATGGCATGCACTCCCGTGAACTTCGCCTCGATGCTCTCCTGCCGTGCCAAGGTGGACATGCGTGAAGTGAACCTGATGGTGTCTGTGTGAATCGGGAATGTTTAAGTTATTACAAGCAATTATAGGCCTTTGACATTGACAGTTGTTTGAATTGATGAAAATGATCATTTGATGTATTGATAGAGCATGAAGTAACTCCTCCACTTAATTGCTGCTGGGGATAACCACCACATTGGTTTGCGCGATAATGAGCTCAAAATACATCCTGATCCGAAACAGTATCAATCTCGCTACTTTTGGTAAGCGCGTGCCGTGAGGGGTATGTGTTAATTGAAAAGAAAGAATCAACGACTAATCGACAAAATCACTCTGAAAATGAGTGCAGATATTTTAAAGGGGCGTGGCCCGATCGCTAATAGCCTCGTCCCCAGAACCCCAGATTTTACCAGAAGTGGTCAAAATATTGTTATCTTTAGAAATCTTCTATTTTTCTAATTCACACTGTCAATCATGCTTCAGCTATAGTCCTGTGTGACCTATGACCAAATATTTAAATATTGAGATTTACTTATTTCTCACATAGGCCAATGTATTGACCTATACCAAGTCAAAATAGTATCCCATGCAAGATTCTTATAACGCATATATTGACCTATAATGACACCTTTTGACCTTTGAACCCATTAAATTAAATTGGTTCTTCGCCTACAGCTGCCAATGATTCATCTGGGCCTTCAGGGATTCAAATCATTGACCCTGTGTGACAATTTACCCCGTGTGACCTTCGACCCCATTTTATTATAATTGTTGATCATTTCCATCTAATTTTGATCTAATAATGTCATACTTGGTCAGACTCCTCTGGAGAAGACTTTCATGTCATGAACACAGATTGACCTCTAATGACCTTTGACATGCTTAACATTCTTTATCTACAGCCCTGTGTGAACTTTGACCCCCATATTTTAATATATTTGTTTCACACACTCACACACACATGTGTGTGTGCGTGTGTGTGTATATAGCTCTGCTAGGCCACACTCTTATAACGTGTACACAGATTGACCTCTATATGACCCCTAAAAAAACTTTGCCCACTAGTGACACGAAAAATTACCCCACCGGTGAGTATAAAAAATGCCCCACTGGTGAGTAAAAAATAATACTTCCCCATCCACCTATATAAGCAAAACTACTAAAAAAATGAAAAAAAAAATTACCAGACACCAATTATTTGCTCCGTGGATATATCGTGCGTCCCTAAACTGCTCATTGCAACCTGTTGATTCAGATGTTTGAAAACATTATTTAATCCAACCGTTACGCAAAAGGGAGCTCTAATTTACGAAGCTTTGGAAATTTTAATTTTATTTTTTTTTATGGCTCATATAGAAAACTTTTTTTAGAGCGTGTATTGACTGGCATTCAAGCGATGCATTGATTTAACCTGGGTGATTAACCGGCCATTCCTATTAATGGTACCATGGATAGCTTAGAGTTTCTTCTTTCCGTTGTTATCGAAATAAGTACCAAAATTCCCACTATGACGTCACTATGACGTCATAAGTTGAGGAAAGTATAAAAATATTAAATATAGGTGGAACATTTCGCAATTTTGACATTATTATAGCACTAAAACGCTCTGAGTATATAGAACTTTCCCATCAAGTAGAGCAGACTTACCCTTAACTTTTACGCTATTCCTGCACAATTCGAATATTTTGACTAATTCGGGTGGATCACTGATGGGGCCTTTAATTCAATTGCTGATGCTACACCATGTACACCTACATGGGAAAGCCGAATCTCTGGTCGATTCATTTTGAAACAGCCTTAGGAAAAGGGGAGGGCCACATGCACCGGACCAAAAATTCTCTCTCTTAAAGTTATATCAGAAAAACACACACTGCAAAAACAGGGGTGTTAATTTTAAAGGTCCATGGCCCGATCGCTAATAGCCTCGTCCCCAGATTTTACCGGAAGTGGTCAAAATTTTGGTATCAGAAGAAAACTACTATTTTTCTCATTTACCTTGTGAAATCTTAGGGCTAAAGGATGTTTGGTTGGATGTTATGAGCGAAAATGTGCCCCTTTTTGGTCGACCAATATTAATTTTACACAGTACTCTATGGGGATTGCAAAATCGCGTTTTTAGCTCTCGCATCAAAACGGGTTGAAATATCGGCGCGAAACTTTACAGATGGGGTTTTGATCAAGATGAAAAACTTATAGACTTAAATTCGGGCCATCCCCTTTAACACCACCAATGTTACAAGAGCACCCGTTTTACCGATGTTAAAGTTAGTCTATTACACTGCAAAAACTGAGGTGTTAAAATTTTAACACAATGTCGGTGTCAAGCTTGTCGGTGTTAGTTTCTGGTGTTAAAATTTAGGATTCAACACCACTCGGTGGTTCTGCCAATTTTAATTACTGATGCATTTTGGTGGTCTGTTTTACTGAAATGTTAGCGGTTAGCAGTTACAATAGAAGAAAACAATAACAAAATCAAACATTTTCTACTAAAATGTCAGACGTTACCAATATAAATGTTAACACCAAAGTGTAGTGTTAATTAACACCAGAGAGCGCGGTCCCGTATTGATTCCAGGGGAGTGTTAAATTAACATCAGCAGTGTCAATTTAGCACCGGAAGCGTTAAACAAATAATTAACACCGACAGGTGGCAGTGTAAAATTAACACCAAATGATGTGATATATTGTAACACTAAAATCTGTGCTAATATAACACTAACATGGTTGTATTTAACACCGCGGGTGTGGTCCCCTATTGATTCCAGGATAATTTGGTGTTAACATTAACACCCATGGTGTTAAAGTTAACACCAAGTTTTTGCAGTGTACTATATACTGTTAGTATTTTTACAACAAAAGTTAATTGTCACTGACACATATAAGTGTTAAAATAACACCTATCGATGTGGTCCTCTGAAAGTGTTAATTCTAGCATCACAGTTTTTCAGTGCATTTTTTGCAGTGTAACTGCATGCATATATTTAATGAAGATAATTTGTCAAGCTGTCAGGTATTTACGTTAACATTTAGTCATTACCACCTCTCTGAATAATGCAGCATTTTTTTAATCAAAGAAATTTCTCATCTCAAAAAAAATAATAAGGTTCAAGTTGGAATTCTTGCGATGTATGGTCATTCAGTTTTTGTTTGTGGAACTTTCCTTTGGCCGGAACGGACCTGAACTTGCCTGTTTATTTTCGCTCGGGAGATTGTCCCCTTCATGCCCCGACTGTTGGGCACCGAGCAAGCAGGGAATCTTGCACGACGGGACTTCCACCCGATCCCCGTAGGCCACCAAATTTCGGCAATCGGTCAACTTCAACAGGGGTATCATTATACAGAATGAAAATATTACAGCAGTATACATGAAGATATTAAATTAACCCTACGAAACAGGTCTGAGGATTACTTGACGATTTCATGAGGCTGTCATTATTACATAAAGAATTCGGGTTATCATGGCTAAAAACATGGCTCAGTGTCAAAACCTCTTTAGGATTTGTGAAAGAATACATATACGATAAAAGACTTTGACTTAAACACTGATAAAATAATTGGCTGGAATGTAAAACGAAATTCTTGGTTTACCCAACAGATGTGACAATAATGGTTGGTATGCATCTTTAAATTTCTGGAGGACAACAGGAAAACTTAATATACGCTAAGATATACTCGCAATTCAGAGGCAGTTTCACAGTTTTAACACTGTGCAGAACTCCGCCACAGCGTGATATACGCCTTCGTAGTAGTACAACGACATCCAGCTAAAAAGTTTGCCGGTCATCTGCGCATGCTCAGTCCAGTTAGGCTTCTGGAATTACGCTTCGGCGCACTGAGTGTATACCTGTGCATGTGTGCAGGCATGCAGTGAGTATTTAAATGTTCTTTTGCAATGCATTGGGCAAAAAGCATACGAGTGGTTGCTCATACTATTCCTCGGAATTTGCCTATGTGATGATTAGATATTTTAATTTTAGCGAAATATTGCTGGAAAATAACTTGGATTTGACATGTTAACCATGTTGGCCTTCCGGTTAATCCTTTAAGAAGTGCCGTCACTCGGATTTTTTTTGGTGAGGGTGCTGGCTTCGAAAAAGTGGACTTTTTTTGGTAAAAGTTGACCTAAAACCCCTTAAAATGGTCCTTTTTTAACATTTCATCACCAAAAAGTGGACTTTCATGTCATGTCTCTCAGTTTTGGACCTTTTTTACGGGCCTGGTCACACCTACAGTTATACGTTTTTGATAAAATTAAAAAAAAAAACAGGCTTAACTGCATTTTGCTTGGTTTGTTGTTTCTTTCCTTTTCTGCATTTTTGTAAACTTGTACAGAATCAATTTTGAGGTACAGATTCTGCAATGTCGAAATGGACTTTTACCATTTGTTCGTATTCAGTATCTTTATTTTTTTACACGTTTGGTGGTATATTTCGTTATCGATTTTGCCACCCCTCCCGGTTACGGGTCTATGTTCTTAGCGACTTCTACCATATACAGCCAGAGCTATGGCTATCTCATCATTTTTGTGGCTGGTTTTCATAACTCCTCCTGACAAGTTGTGCCCCACACGCGCGCGGGTGTGGGAATGATGAGGATTGCAGTGGAATTGTTTACGGATTGTATTTGATTTTTGAGTGGAAAATCTTTGTATGCTTTGTCAAAAACTTGTCACAAAAGCGGGAAACGATAAAAATATAATTATAAAGACATTTTACCGATATGCGTACACTTTGCAGAGGTGTATTCAGTCAATCCCACCATGCATCGGTTTTGGGAATTCACCTCAAGAACTCATGTGATCCACAAAAATCTATTCTTAACACAAAAAAAAACGGAACTTTACACTCCCAAAATTCTAGCCCACAAAGCATTAGTACTTAGTTGATTTTAGAAATGCTTGTGGTCTTTAAACTGTTGGAACCACTTTATCTATAAAGTACTGCATTTGTTACAGGTTAAAAATATGCAATGCATTATGGAATTGGTCTAAACTGGTACAAGATAGGTTGCTGCTAAGCTTGTGTACACGCAAGAGGAGTTCTGTTCTTAATCCCCTTCCTCTCTCCCTTTGTCTTATTACTTAAGTGTGTACGCAAATCTATTCCCCGTGTTTTTATAATATTGGGAAAGTGCACGAAATTAAACTTTTAAAATATGTCAGAGGCATAATCATGAAAAAAAAATTGTAGGGTAACCAGTCCGATCAGTTTTTTTTTCGGGGGGGGGGGCCATCATATGTAAAAGTTGATATTTCCCCCCAAATTCGCCCCATGGGGGGGGGGGGGGGTGGAAGGTGGAGTGGGAAATTGCACGAAATTAAACTTTTCACATGTCAGAGTTGCATTTAATTCATGAAAGAAAATTGTGGGGAACCAGGCCCGTTATCCAGGTTTTTCCGGTGGGGGGGGGGGCAGATTTGTCAAAAAATGTTCATTATTCCCCCCACCTCGCCCATGGGGGGGGGGGGGGCAGGCACCAAGAGGGGACCTTTTTTACGAAATTATAGGGTTAGATTAATAAAAACACCCTTTTTGGGGGCGACTTTAGGGCCTTTTCGGAATTGAGGTGTGTCACCCTATAGGGGGGATACAGCTGGGTAACAACCAGAATCTCAAGTTCCTATATACACAACAAAAGGAGGTGCAATTGCTTATTGGCAATCAAGAGTTCAAACCATGCAGCTCAAGCATTTGGTAAATTTTGTGTCAAAATAATTGCACAATTTTTCAGAATTAAATTCCAGGACACCGGCGAATCTTGAAATAGAAATTAAAACAATTGTTATAGCTCTACACATGGTAAAAAGAAGATAACAAAAACAAAACAAAACCCTTGCATGTTCTAGCAAGCTAACTTTTGGGTAAAATGTTATACATTTGCTACAAAAACCATTGAACCACACAGACAGAGAGCACTTGTAAGATTATTTTTGGAGAAAAATTTGGAAAGATATACCTATACAGTTTTTGGCCAAGATGAGCACCATAGCCCCCCCCCCACCTACGAAAGAAGTCCTGAATATAATCCTGAAAGGAAATACCGTGGACGCAACTCTTTGTACCACTTTTCACTAAGAACACCCCGGTCTAGTCTTCACAAATCAGTAAATGATGCTATGAAGCAGTTTCGCGTGTGACATGCGGCATGCAGCACGTGGCAGCGAAACCCCAGGATTGCAGAAGGGTTTAGGGTAATGATCCCAATGCTGCTGAAAGTTATTAAAACCGTTCCTGCAAATTACATTGAACTTGAAACACGCTAATATCTCTTTGAAGCCTGGTTTTATATGATTTGGAACGTCATACCGGCCATGTAAAGCTATGCCGCAATTTTCGGCCGGTGGTATAGGGGGTTTTATATCAACAATAATTATAATATCGGCTAGAGAACACCAACCCCAAATTGCCCGGGACCAACAGGGTCCATGCACTGAACATCACTGTGATACGGGAAAATATGTCGGCGGGGAGCATATACCAAGAGCCAAAGAGTCCAAAAAATTTTTTGAATTTGATTCAATTTGATCCAAATTGTGTTAAAATTTGACCCAAATTATTGGTGAACTCCCCTGACTATCCCCCTAATATAAAGAAAAATAATGCGACATATCATGGAATCCTCGTGAATGGACAATTGCTTCTCAAAAATCGACTGAGAACCTGAAAAGGTTCCTATAAGAGAAGCACAAAAAGATGCTATAGGCCTATATATAACATTTAAAGAACTCTTTTTGGTCCAAAGGATAACTTTACAGGGTTCAATATCTATAGAGATAGAGATAAGTTTAGAACCTCTTTTGCACTTTTTTCTTAGCGTGTAATCTGCATGTTTGTATAGGGCCGGGTATATAGACGGGTATTAGGCTCATGGGCATGGGCTAATAGCTCAGAGGACAGCTCATGAAGACTCGGCCCTAAGAAAA
This sequence comes from Ophioderma brevispina, assembly GCA_023653785.1. NCBI lineage: Eukaryota > Metazoa > Echinodermata > Ophiuroidea > Amphilepidida > Ophiodermatidae > Ophioderma > Ophioderma brevispina. Next base: position 156,884 of record JAMKCH010018898.1, read on the forward strand.
TCCCTATACATTCTCCATGCATCCGTCCGTACCCTCATATTCTTCCACATTCTTCCCGTCTGCCGCATCGTTCATCATCATCAGATACCAATGCCTATTTCACCCCGTGCCCGCACCCGCGCCGTCCTGGCGATATGTCATCTCATATCCCTTAGTTGTGATCTATGGCCCTATAATGACTTCTTCCTGGATACACTATCAAATGTTTATTACATCTTATTTGATATGACCGGATACCTTTTTCAATACACAAACATCAAGTTAGAAACAAAGAAAGCGACAAGAGACTCAGAATTATTAAATTCTGAAATAGGTCACCAAAAGTCACTTTCCCAGATCTGAAAAATGTTAACAGGTTTCCGTGCATGCCTATTACATCCAACCGGGGGCGCGCGTGTAAATAGTGGAAGGTCAGAAAGTGCACGTGTAAGGCAGCGCGCCAGAAGTCTCAAGTGGGGCACTAGGGGCCTATGGGAAATAAAACCCAGGTCTCTTTAATTTTTAGCGAACTGATTGCCAAAAAAGCACGATCATTGGTCGAAATCAACAACGTGAACTTTCGTCTATGCAGTCTACGAAGTCCAACACTATAAGAAAGAACGAAAATACATATGACTAAGAGGAAGAGGGAAAGAGGGAAGAAGAGAAAGGGAAAAGAGAAGAGAGGAGGGAAATAGGGAAGAAGAGAAAGGAGAAAGGAAACGAGAAAAAGTAAAGACGGAAAGAAGGCAGACAACCCAGTATCTTCCAGACCCTACCACCCCCTTCCCCGCTCTCCAAATATTTTTAGGCGATTTGGGGGGGGGGGGGTCGGTACGTTACACCTCAAAAAAGTCCAAAATTGGGAAACCTTTACGGGAATTTTGCCCGTATTTTCATCTGTGAAATGGCCACTTTGTTCGTGAAATTTACACCATAACTTCGGGCACTGAAGAAAACTGCATGCCTTACAAAAAACAAAACAAAATGTATTTCTAATAACGGTCTGACATACTGAGAAATCGCAGAAAAAATGCTGTGTCTGCTCGATCGACCTTCCTCGCACACCTCTTTCTTTTCTACAAAACATAAATAGGCCCTGGCCTAATACTTTTGTGGTAACGTATTGAGGTCTGTGAAAAAAATATAACTATATACCCAATCTATATAGGCCCTACTTGTATAGTAGGCCTACAAATACTGGTGATACAACAAAAAACAATTCCCCCAGACAATTTCCCCCTTCCTTTACTCCTTTTAACATCAGTTTTTAGTCAATATTACATGCACCACATAGGATTGGAATGATTCCCGAGTAGTGCAAATACTATTTAATTAATCCTAACATAAAATCGCATATTTGACGTTGACATCAGGGAAGTTTTATGGCAAAACTTTGGCCAACGGACTGTTTCTCCATTTTTCTTCTTTTCATTTTTTGTTCACAATACGGCCTGGTATTAGGGGAAGAAAAGGTTCAATCATGGTTCAATCGAGGCCTTGGTAAAAATTTGACTTTGCTGACCCGCACACGAACAAAGCGTGTAATGCATGGGAACAGGATCATTCGAGAGGCCCGAGACAGGGTTGTCTCGGATCCCAAAAATACCGACACATATGATCATGCTGTCATGGTTATTGTTTCTTTCGTAACTGTAAGACTTTTAAACGTTTGAAAGAAGGGGCAGTAGTCAATGGTAGGGTTATATAAGGACTGGCACCGTGACTGACTGCCAAACCCCCCCCCCCACACACACACACATCACGTCCACTTTCCTAGCAATTGCATGCGCGTGAAATTATAACGCATGTTAAGGCCTATATATGCGGTTATTTTGGGCATGAACTAGCGCACACAAAGCTTTTTATTTGTTTGTTTTGTTTTGTTTTTTGTTATATTGGACCCCCCCCCCCACACCACACACACACATCACGTCCACTTTCCTAGCAATTGCATGCGCGTGAAATTATAACGCATGTTAAGGCCTATATATGCGGTTATTTTGGGCATGAACTAGCGCACACAAAGCTTTTTATTTGTTTGTTTGTTTTTGTTATTTTTGTTTGTTTTGTTTGTCTGAGAGTGCGACAGTGCTTGGGGTTTGATAAATTAAGCTCTTCTATAATCTATGCCACCTAATTGCAATGAAAGTGCAGAGTCCAGGGCCGGTGAGATCGCGATATTCAGTGCCCGACCCCGTGACAAGAATGTGACACATATGCGACACAACTTGGACAGTTCAGAGACGGGTTCAGAGGTGGCGAGGCCAGGTGACCTCACAACAAAAACGCTTCCGTAGCCGTCGGCATTGCAGCCAGCCAATGAGAAAGACGTCATGATGACGTCATATAAGATGGAAAAACCTGCATCGGCGAGTGTTAGCCCAAATAAATCAATGATTCAAACAAATGCGAGAAAGTTTGATCGAATATCAATCACGTCATAGGCCTAACCCCTAAAATGTTCCTGTATGCATTTATCAAGTGAGGATAGGCCTATATACATTTTATAAGTGTTGTTATGCGGTGTATGCGGCACGTGGCGATTATAGTTTGAATTAAAACTTATTTATAAGCTCTTATAAATCAAAATTAAGCGAGATCATAGCCGTTTGGTTGCGCCATGATTGAATATGGTTTAACATAAATCAAAAGATAAAATAAAATATCGCGATCAAATACCATTTGCCATTTAAACCTGCTCCCAGACAGCTACAGCTATTAATGTTTAATACATGTGCGTACGTGATTTGGAGGTCTTTGTTCCGCAGTTTACAACCATGAGATAATTCACTCGACCATCTCGTTTGCAGGGCATGGTACGCACGGGGACACGACGAGATATCGTTGAAGTAGAAGAGAAGTTGAGTGGTTGAGGTCGAGGTTGTAATGCGATTGTTGCGGTCAATAGTGGGCCAATGGTTGTTAGACGGTGCCGCGGCGCCGGCGTTTGGTGCAACCGCGGCGCCGGCATTTGGTGCATGGTCACATGGTGGTGGTGGTGATGGTGGTGGTGGATGGGTGGTGGGGGTGGCGGCGGAGGCGCGGCGGTGGAATAGTTGTGGTTGACCTGGTAGTGGTGGTGGTGACTGGAGGTGGTATAGGCCCATTTATAAAAGGAAATTACCGTGTTGAATGTTTTCATATTAGCCCGGCAGCCCAGAAGGTTTATGGATTAAAATTATTTGCGAAATACCCTGGTACGTGCTAATTTGGATACATAAAATATTCTATTTATGATAAGTACTTTGTAACTACTCAGATGATGTCAAGCAATATGGCGGCCAAAATCTTCTCCAAAAATTCCATGATCATCACTGTCGGCTGAGATAAATTGGTACCAGGTTGCCTTATCATTCATGAGTTGCTGGATTTCAATTGCCTGCAGTCCAGTATCTTTAGCAATGACGGCGGCTAGGTTTTCAATCCAAAAGTGGTTTGTCCAGAAAAACCAAATGGAGATGGTTGGCGATTTGTCGCATTGCAGTGACCGGCAAACGGAGACCGTCATCTTTTAAAGGAGAAACCTGTATCAGGAATAAATTACACAATATACGCTATAAAAACAATTATTGAACCACTATGAGTGGTTTTCATGGGAAAACGGATTCTACTTACCTAAAACAAATTAAAAGATTTTGTCTGACCATGCGCTATTTGAAATTGCGCCTACTGTATATGGGATATGTGTGTGGGTTTATGCGATACGGACGGCCACAGTAGCGTCATACATCTTCACACATGATGCTTTATAATGTGTATTTCCTTGTGGTGTATGACCTAAACGGGCCGGTCGTATCGCCATTAACAAGTTATTCACTATCGCGATTTTTAAATAGCACCTGGTCAGACTAGATGGTTTTAATTCATTGTTAGGGTTATATAATTCATTTTTTTATGAAACCACCGCTATGTGGTCAATAATTATTTATTCGTGTATGTATTTGTTTAATATTATTTGTTGTACGGGTTCTCTTATGGTTTCTGATAGGAGTGGTATCTCCATTTACCTCATTGTTGTAATAGGAGTGGGATCTCCATATACCTTGTGGTAATACGATCTCTCCAGCTCTCCTAAGCAGTTGGGTGTAACAGCCACTGATCCTGTCCTCAAGCTTCGGGAAATGGACTGCAAGTATCAGCTCCATAGATGAGTATATATATGCCCTGACGGAACTTAAGTTTTGGACTCCAGTCCTCTCAAGTTTTTAAGGCAGACCATGTGGGCTTTCATGCCAATTTGGAAATCATGGAAGAGTACCGGTATAAGAAGGAATCAAGGGTATTTGAATTCCGAGATGTTTTCAAGTTCGGTGCCATCCGGTATGGATGTTAGATGTCCTAGGAATATTAACAAGAAGGTCTTCACTGGTTTTACCAACATTGAGGTGCAAACCTATACACAGTTGGAGGCATCTTCAATACTAGAAAATATGCAGTCGCAAATCAAAATATTTATGTTAATGTGACAAATAGAAATAAACTGATACCAGAAACCTCTGACTTCTAAACAAGCGTCGTCGTCGAATTTCAAATAAAGGCCAATATGGCGAAAAATTAAGTTGTTTTTTTTTTTTTCTTTTCTTTTTTGGATATGATGACACTCTTTCGGAGTGAAATTTTCACTCTTTTGGAGTGAAATTTTCACTCTTTTAGAATGAAATTTTCGCTCTTTTGGAGTGAAATTTTCGCTCTTTTGGAGTGAAATTTTGATTATTTTAGTTAATTTTACTAATTTCGCTCTTTTGGAGTGAAATTTTCGCTCTTTTGGAATGAAATTTTCGCTCTTTTGGAGTGAAATTTTCGTTCTTTTTGGAGTGAAAATTTTCGTCTTTTGGAGTGAAATTTTCGCTTTTGGAGTGAAAACTTTTCGCTCTTTAGAATGAAATTTTCGTCTTTTGAGTTAAAAATTTTCAATTTTGAAATTACAATTACATTTGTTTGTAGGTTCACAGAAAAATTGGACTTTGATCGTGTTAAAAATTTTCACTCTTTTGGAGTGAAATTTTCCTCTTTTAGAATGAAAATGTTCGCTCTTTTGGATAGGTGATTTTTTCACTCTTTTGGAGTGAAATTCACTCTTTTGGAGTAAAATTTTCACTCTTTTGGAGTAAAATTTTCACTCTTTTGGAAAGTAAAATTTCATTCCTTGGAGGTGACTTCAATGTAATTTCCACTCTTTTGGGCGCTTCAAGGGCCCGGGACTCCCATCCAGCTCTAGAATGGACGCAGGGGGGTAAGCATTCCTCTTTTGGAGAAACTTCAATTTACCACTCTTTGCGAGTGAATTTTACCAATTTCGCCTTCATTTGGGAGTTATTTTCACGCTTTACATTTAAAGAGGAGAAACCAAGTAGTGTTTATTGCTCATGACTCTAAGCCCGGGGACATACCGTGACCGGGGTCGCTGAATATTAAACCGGTGTCTCATCACATTTCAATTATTGCAAACCTTTATACATCCCAAATGATATGAATCTCCAATTACATGTGTCAATTGTTAGCGAGGTTTCTACAGCCACTTGAGGAAAATGAACGACATATTATTCCGGTTATTCACAATAAACACATTCATTCAGGCATCCACGGTTCAGTCATCTCACTTCGAATTATTGACTGCTGAACACATTCTTTTCTAAACTGCTGCGGTGGCCGGCTTTCCCGCAAGTCCCTCAAATATAATATACATTTTTTAATGTAATAAATACTGAAAGGAAAAAACCTGAAATAAACGGTAGCCATGTTTTCCAATACTTGCCAGGCGCAGGATGCGATTGGCGTTCTTCACTGTGAAAATGTTTAACAATAGGCGCAAAAGAAAAATGAAGCGATGCTCATCGAAAATATTACTTCAAGTCCACCCGAGATTGAAATATGAAGAGGAAATGTTTTAAGTTTTGAACTTATATTTGGCCTCTGACCATATTTGCCAAAGGTCCACAAATATTCATCTTCTTGAACAACTATACATTATTTAAAAAAATACAGCGTTTGCCATCGCGATTTGTGAATGTGGACAAAGGTCCGTGTGGTCTCACAGGTCAATATGTGTTGTGTTGGTGAACCCCATTATGAGGACTTGGGCCAGTGGTTCTTCTGACCAAGCATAAGGTTTAGTTCATTGATCCAATGGGGTTTTTAAAGAGTATGCAGTGCAGTAAGTGCAGGGTTTTAGGTTTAATTAATATATAGACTCAATTACTGAAAAAATACCCCAGTATGACCTTTGACCTCACACCATTAAGGTTCATAAGTGCTGGCTCTTACTCAGCCACATCCAATTCCAATTGAAAACCCAACGGGGTATATGGATGAATACAGTGACCAAGTTTGTTTAAACATTTGGGAATAATGACACCAAATGCCCCTACTTTACCTAGTTACCTTTGACCTGGTGTTGACATTAGCCAATCCATTAAAATCCGTCAAGTACTGAGTACAGAGACCAATTATGTACAGGGGTAAACAAGAGTAATTTTTTGGGGGCAATACTGTGGTAAACATGAACGCTTGTTCCGCAATGCTCAAACATGGATTCCCAAGTTAGGCTCAGATCAGACCTTAATCAGTATCAGACAACCCTTTGAAGGTAGTATACCCCCCAAATGAAAAACCGTCGGTTGTGGGGTAAATATTATTTGTTTAAATTGTTGCATTTGTTGATGGCTCTTCCCTATTTTACTTGGAAAGAATATTCGGTAACCTCACTTGCGAACTCCACTCATTAAGCCACTACCATTTCATCGTCTTTTGGTATGTTGCAAGTTGTGGTTAAAGGTCTCATGTAGAATCCTGCTATTGTTGTGTTTAAACAGCTGGATGACCGACCAGCTGATTTAATGCTCCAAGTAAATAATTGAAATTCATTGGATTTCTTCTCCTGAAGGACGTCCTGTCATGAGGTCCTTGTCTAATTGTCCAAGAGACAAACACATGGGGGGGGGGGAAGGGGGGAAAGACAGCGGTGATGTAAAAGTCTCAACAAGTGGTCGTAGCCTCTGAAGTAACATGTAAAGGAATAATATTGGGATATACACCTGTAATTATATCAAAACCACTGTGCCATCGTTCTTGGGAAAGAACCACACACGAGTACACAGAGAATAAAAAGTTGATTTAGCAAGAAAAATGTTCTGGTTTACATTGAACATAAAGAGCCCTTATTTTCTTTCAAATGTTCTTATAGAAACTTTAGTTCTTGTCTAGAACCACAAGGGACAAAAACTTGCAGTTGTTCTCAGTTGAACTTTTATAACTTTTTATACGAGTGTAAAGTCATTACTTATTTATTACAATGTCAGAAGTCTTGTTTAATTTTGAGAGTTTTAGGATCAAAACAATTCTCAACAAGGTAAAAAAATTCTGAAAGTTAAAATGGTTCTTCAAATAACACAAAGTGATTCTTTGGAGTAGTAAAGCACCTATTTGGTGTTGTTTGTGATGTTTCTAGTCAAAACTTTGGAAGATTTTCTAAAGTTTTGACAGACCACAGATCAACAATCGCCATCCTACCATAATAGTAGCTCTGCACTGCAGCTTTTGAGCTAGACAATAAACCATTCTCAGCTTACTCATTCAAGTAACTCGGAAAAATGACAATGATCTAAAAATTAATGCCCCAGCCCCCAGTGTTTAGTGGTGTGTCGATTTGGGGGGTTAAATTAACAAAATTTACTCAACACCATGCAAATATGATGCCATACCCATGCAGCTAAACATTATGAAGCAAGCAATACTCTAAACCTTGATATATATTTCTGTGAAAGAAACATAATAGTTTTTCTCTAATTTGAGTGATTGACCTCTGACCTCATAGCACAAATTAATCACTCTTCAGTTTTACTAAGCAACCGTGTGAACACTCATCACCTTGTGCTTCTATACATTTTCAACAATAACTTGAAAGGCTGAATTTTTGGGATGCATACAATATGTCCCTGCCGAGTTGTGAATCACAAGAAACTACTAAATGACTCCCTTATTTCCTGACCAACACATCCTTAAACAGACCACTACACCCTACTTAAACCATGCATGTTTCCTTCCACTCCGAAATCAATTTGCACATTTTTGTCACCCAGGTTGAACCTTTTTATCACGGACGATGAATGGACGAATGCGAAACATTAACTCTTCGATGAACTCCATCCACACCTCGCAAAATATACCTCTAAAAACATAACCGCATATGGGCCTGTTGCAGGGCCGTAGCCAGGAGGGGTGCTTACATGACAAGTTCCCTTTTATCATGTTGAAGGTCTGCTTTTTCATGTTGAAGTTTGCCGCTTGTATAAAAAGCTTCGTTTACGCGTTGTGGTTATCTGAATAATATAGGTCGATGCACTGGTCATACTACTGCATTACGCATTACTACTATTGTTTATACTGTTATTTAATACATCTTATTACTGGTTTTGTCACGCCGATGTCACATTCCCCCATGTCCCGCCACCCCACCCCCCTCGATTTTGGAATAGGGTTTCACTGTTGATGGCAGTATAAAGATGAGGCCATGGCAACAGTAGATCAGTTCAGTGCACCAGATAGCTTTTCATGCTGACCAGTCCTAAGTATTGTATGTTGTCAATGTGTCAGGTCTGACCATGGTTTCATGTCTGACCAGCAGCCTAACAGTTCACACTGCCCTCTTGTGCATCCTCAAATCAAAGAGCCCATAATTTAACTAAAACCTTCCATTTTTTCCACTGGGTCTTTTCCACACAGTTTCTGATTATAAAGCAGGTATCCCATCCCAGGGTCTATGATGTAATCGTGACATAATATACTTGGTACACCACTTGTTATTAAAGGGCCACCTCATGAACTTCAATAAACCTCTGGTTGGACTGATTTGCCTGCCACTAATATGGCATTGCTTTCCATACCAACCCACCTTGATCAGCTTCAACAAAAACAATCATGACTGGTTTTTCCACAAAAATATCATGGCATTGAGTTAGAGTTTCTTTTGTTTTGCTGACAATTTTTCATTACACATGTCCACAAAATGTGTACTTGGGTCCACATTTTGAAAAGGCTTATCTATGGTCACTCACTATAATAGTGGGCAGATAGGTGAAATCTGTCTTGTGCACGTCTAGAACGAACCCACAGCAATTTGTAAAAATACAGCAAGTAAACTTGCGTCATCCCCCTGGCAAGATGGCAGTCTGGAACATGACGTCAGATGACTTTTGACCTTGGTCCATGAACTTTGACATCATCCATACATGAAGGAACCCCTATTGCACCTTAACCCCAAGTCTGGTTTTAAATCGGACTTAAACATTTCGAAGGAGACGCGAAAAACGAAAACCTAACCAAAACCTAACCAAACTGGAACACACACATACATACATACACATACGGACATTCGCACCCTCGCAATATCCCCCCTCTGCTTTTCAAGCCAGAGGGATAAAAAGGTAGATTTTTTGTATGCTGATTTCAAAAATGACAGGAACCACAATGGCACTCCAACATTTCTTGCAGGAAAGGAGCACTGAAATTTGTAAAGCGGTCAATGTCAAACTGATGCATTGTGTTAAAAACTTTGTCAATGCATTCCTCTTGTTAAAATAATTCAGAAAAGGTATAATTTAAAACTATTTATTTTGTACACACAATATCCAAAATGGGGATAAAAAGTTTTATTTACAAAGACATAAAAAAAGAAAAGGTATAGTTTGCCCTATGATGTTTCCTTCCAAGAAATATTATCAAAGTACAAAGTTGAACTCTCAGGCCCACAAGGGTATAAAAAGCTTTTAAAGAGACACTGGCACATTTGAAAAATAGTGCGCCCTCAAGATTTTTCAAAATCGATATTTTTGCATGGTTGTAAGGCTTTTATATACAAAAGCCCTCACCCGAAATGATTAAGACCAAATCAGCTTCCTTATGGGTAAACAGAACGATTTTATAATTCGCGTCGCCGGCGATGCTAAATTCAGCAGACGACGAAAATGGCGTTTAACACAATACACGCACGCCGTATGAATGTTTCCCACGCTATGCACACTGTTTGATTGGTCTATAACCTTTGTGGTTTTAATATCAGTGAGTACGAGTCAAAAATATTCATGTAATATACACATTTGTTGATTAAGTTATGGAAAACTTAAAAGTTGGCCTACAAATTACCTGGATGTCTTTATCCTCATGTCAATGGCCCTATCTGTTTTGGGGTATGTTATTTTTATGTGTAAAATATATCTCTGTTCTCCCAATGGCCTAGACTATCATTTGAGAGCAAATTGAAGAATTTCATATTTTGTGAAAATGTGCCAGTGCCGCTTTAAAATGCATAAATGCTATTTTAATGAAAAGCGGTATCAAAATGATCCTTCTACCAAACTGATTCATATAAAGGTGCACGAGAGATTTCACATATCAGGTGTCCCTAAAAAATCGAAAGTACTGATTTTTGCCCTGATGTAAAGCTTCCCTCAAAAATATCCTATCTGAAATGTTGGATTAAGTGAGAACTGGGTTTTGGCTACAAAAATTGTGAAATTTCTAATTTCGTATAGGAGCAAATACGAAATTTAACCTATGTTTATATTGAAATATAAGTAAATCAAAATCACTTTTTTTTTCTTTTAGGAACATTTCTGTAGCCTAATAGTATACAAGGTAAGACATCTTAGTGTCTAATCTATATGAACACTTGCCCAAAAATCCTCGGTATCGTTGCACCTTTAATATGTCCTAGGATGACTTGTTACCTATAGTAATACCCAAACATTGGGCTGGGAGAGTGAAATGGGCAGTGAACTACTTTCAAGTGTTACCATGGTAACAAGTCATCCTAGATAGGATACTACTGACTTTTGGAAAAATCTATGTGTAAAAAGGTTTAGTGTTGCTGGTTTAGGGTTGAAAACTTATTTAGGGGATGTCATGAAAAAAATTGGTTGTGCATGTGCACTCCACCCCAGCATAAAAGGAGCATTGACCTTTTACCAAACCCATACACCTGGATCATATTTTTGTCTCAATTTATTCTGCATAATGCCCCTTTAACAAGTCCCTCTGGTCAGCTGTAATATTGATCTATCAGCTGATCTGGATAGATGAGACCCATTGTGATGATAACACCACACATATACCCTTGAAGTAATATTCATGCTGACAAGTCATGCAAGTGGTATTCATGGGGTGCTGTCTGAGTGGTGAGGAATGGTGTATGTGAGCAAGATGCTGTATGGATGATTTATACCTTGATTTTTATAAACTCCTTTTTTATTCAAGTAATGAGAGTTGTTCCTGCACAAGCTGCATGGCTAGGTTGTTTCCTGGCGTCCATAGAGCCATAGGTGGCAGAAGCAGTGGGAGGGGGAGGGGGTGCTAACCTGACCACCACTGCACCCCCCTAAAAATTGTGCAGAGCCCCCATAGCCTAGGCAAAAAAAGAAGAGATGGCCTATAGTGGTTTGCGTATTCGTCTCACAGTCAGGTCTGTGAAATTTAGGAAGTTTAGAGTACTCACCATGAAACTTACAATTACTTACATAAATGGTAAAAACTGAAAAAAAAAAAAAATAAAGTAAAGGGCCACGAGGCAGAGGCGTAGCCAGAGGGGGGCTGGGGGCCTGTGCCCCCACCCGTAATGTTTCGTCGGTACATTAGGGTCCGTCGGTACATTAAAAACAGCATGCATAACATCCAGAGCTTTATAACCATTGGTCAATACATGGACTAAGTTTGTGTATGTTATGTTTTTGGCTTATTCACTTCAGGGGCCCATTTCACAAAGACTTAACGATTGATTGTAAGTTTGATTTATCAAGCGTAACTCGATCAAGTGTAAGTTTGAACTTCGGGATTTGTGAATGGGGTCAAATTTAAGGTCCATGAGGTCACCAAGGTCAGATGAGGTCACCAACACATGAACACTACCCAAGGACCATTGTATCCAAGTATCATGAAAATTGATAGACATAAGTGCATACACCATGCAATTTATGTGAGGGTTAATATTTTGACCACAGATGCACGGACAGATACACGGACAGACACACGGACAGACACACAGACACTACGAAAGCAATTCTATGTGTCCTCTTGCAGACAACACAAAAACCTGCCTTTGAAAACAATCAGGGTGCATTTTTCTGGATATACCCTCATGTGTCTTTAACATGTAATACAGTATTCAACCTAATTAGCACCTTGGGCCAAGATCCACATGTATAACAATATTCATTCTAATTGGCACCTCAGGTGCTTAAATAAGTCATGGGACATTTACTATAATGATGCAACAAAATCAACAGTGGGGCTATCCCTTACTAAACAATCAGAAAAAAATGTGTAACACAAGTCAAAATCTTCATAACCCACAGCCAAAAGTTTCATTTGATTTTGCAAATTTTAAATGAATCTAATGGTACACTTAGACAAGAAACATTTTGGGGTGCTTGTTTCCTGAGTGGAGCACCGGTGGAGCATCTCATTTTGACTCATTTAATGAAATCTCAACCCAGACCATTGCCCCACTTCAATACTTTTCCATTTAACAAACCCAGATCATGCCCAGGTCCAGACCTCTGGGTGCACACCCACACTGCAGTTTCTGTAGTCCAAAAGTCCAAGAAATGGTCATCCTTGTCATGTGGGCAATAAATCCTGACAAATGTTGCATTTTGCACTCAGGAAATCAGATACTATTAATTTTATTGTAACTTAATTTTTTGTGCCTGTCTGGGTGTTAAAGATTATGCACATATTTCAACATTGGTGGTCATAAAATCACAGTGGGTACAAAGTTGCCAATGGTGTCAATGGCTTCCTTAAAGGGTTCCCTGTGGTTCTCAAGACACCATCAGAGCAGGGATTTTCCCCATCTGTGGAAAGATATTCGAAACCAGCTGATGTGCAGCGGAATGGTGATAATTGGTACGGAATGGGGATAACAGGTGTTGATACCAATTTGAGGGTAATGTACAATTTGCGTGAGGTATGACATGGGGTGAGAAGAGGGTAATGACAGAGGCCATGGTAGGGGAAAGTTTGGGGGACAAAATCGCAGATTATTGGTATAGGCCTAGGCAAGATCAAAGATTCTACTTTGTGTAAAATTTATCTTCTTCATACCTTGGTAAATTATATGAGAGGACTGCAAAGAAAAGGGGATTATATAAATGTTTGATAAGCTGCATTGATGCCCGGGGGGATTGATGCTTCGATGTAAAGTGGCATAGGCAGCCTTACGGTTCTGAGGGGGCAAAAGCCTGGGTAGGGGGAAAGTCATCCAGATCGGAGGATACATAGCTCCAAAAATAGCTGATTTTGCATGATTTTTCATGAAAATTTCCTGATTTTACCTCAATTTTTTTTTCTAAAGGGCACTCTTCCCCCTTTCCCCCATATTGGCTACACTAGGCTACTGACCATGTGGCTAAGATCAAGATCATTGGCGTACCAAGGATCTTTTGAGTGGGGGACACAGGAATAATTTTTTCCTGAATCTGTCACATATCCAGAATCTTGGAGACGTGTAAACCAACAACAACAAAAAATTGACCCAAAATTTTTTGGAATCGTATTGAAAATCTGACATCAACATACATCAACCCAAGTTATCAACATATGCCAACTTATTCCATGTACTATTATAAGGCTCTGTCTGCTGCATACATACCCTCATCAAAAAAGAGCTTTTCCAAAAATGGTACTGACGGAACATAATTCCTCCATGGATCTATTCTCCCAAATGGACCTTTTACCCCCGAATGGCAAACAAAACTGGGGGCATATGCCCCCTTTGTGCATGCTACAGGTCAAGATCACGAAGTAAAACTCACAAAAAAGCCAAGAAAATTACATTAATCCTAATGCCAGTGCCCCTTTAAAGGTGGGTGTTCAAATTTTATGACATTATGTGCCCTACTTAGTACAAAAGAGTAATGCTCAAGTATGTTCATTTTCAACTTTCATGTGAAGGAATGTTGTGGTTTTGATACTAAAAATAATTAAGCATATTGCTATGCTTCATAGATTCCTGTGCTAATAATAACATGGTTACACTGCAAAAAATGCAGAACGAGTTCAATTGTAACAGATTTAGAACACCTGCATGATGTGTTTTAGGTTTTCTGCATGACATTGTTCTTAACAGCTACACAACAATATCCCAAACAACTGAACATGTTCTGCAAGCATTCTTTGAACGAACCAGTGGCATAACCAGACCTTTGCAAATTGGGGGGGGGGGGGGTAAAAAAAAAAAAAAAAAAAAAAAAAAAAAACCATAGACAATGTACAAACAGTCAGTTCATTTGGGGGGCTGGCATGGGGGGGTTAAGGGTTCTGAGCAGGAGGGGTGCTCACCCCGTCCCCCTGCTGGTTACGCCACTGCTTAGAACACCTGTAGAACACATTTGGAGCTGGGAGCTTACAATCAGAACACATACCTTTAATGTTGTCTGCCATTGTGGATTCTGAATTGTATCAAAGGTCACACAGGGGTCATTAGAGGTCAATCTTTATACACCCCTAATGAACTTTGGACCAGTGGTTCTTCTGACCAAGTATGGTATAAAATTGGATTGATTGCGCCCATGAGTTGGAAAAATATTGGGCGAGATGTAGTCAAGCCCAGTATTTTACAACTCATAGCAAGATCAATAATTATTATGCATCTGTGGTGCAATAACACAGTGCGATTAGCGCATACCGCCCAACACTGCACAATACGCAAAAATATTGGGCATTCGGTCATGCGACTCGTCAAGCAAATACTCTGTTTTTATTACTTTTGAAGCCATTTTAAAACTATTTTTGTCAAGTCAGCTTCTTCTTGCATAATAATAAATATTGAGCATAAATCATCCAATGTTATCATTATTATGTTTTGGATCCAATATTTTCCCATACAAGAGTACAATTCAAAAAGCGTAGAGTTAACATTTTCACACATATAGGCCTACTACTAAAGTAATCCTTGCATCCGACCTGCTATAGCAGACAACACAATAATGCCACTTTCATCCCACCCTCTCAACCCACCTCACAAGGACAACCTGTCGTCATCATTACTTCTCTTGGATACAATACCACTTTCTGTATATACAAATTACATTATCATTGCATCAACAAGGGGCTAAATTCAGAAAGATTGTGACCGATTCGCAGGTCAGGGTGAATGTGAGATTTGCCCCCTTAAAAATCAAATTTGCAAGGGTTTCTATATATGGTATTATTGTTAATACATACGACATAGCTCTAATCCATTGGGTGTAATCATTGGTTCAATGTGAATGGGTAGTAGGAATGTATAGGATGTTGGGTCTTCATGGACCATTACTAAGGCATGTTGTCTGTATCCGAATCTAATACATGTGTGCATGTGTCTGATGACTTCAGATTCCGTTGCTGTATGTACATGGTGGTTGGTGATGGTGTGGGTGTGAAATGGGAGCCCGGAATGGGAGTAGGCTGGTAAGACACTGCGTAAGATGATGGCGCCACACATGCAGCTCTAACCCCTTGGTGCCAACAGCGGTGTAGAACTTGATGTCATCGTTGGCAGTGACGTGCTTGTATTCCCATGACTTGTGACTTGAATACTGTGTATCTACTTGGCATAGACGTATACATGTGCATGTAAGGCAACGAAAAAAGTTTGTCTCGGAAGACTGCGTGCATTTTTTTAAAAAAAATTGGTCATTTAGCACATTATGAAACAACAACTACAGTGGCTTAAAGGTCCATGGCCCGATCGCTAATAGCCTCGTCCCCAGGGACCCAAAATTTTACCGGAAATTTTACCGGAAGTGGGCTAAAGGATGTTTAGTTTGGAAGTTATGAGCAAAAATATGCCCCATTTTAGTCGACCAATATTAATTTTACACATCACTCTATGGGGCTTACAAAATCACGTTTTTAGGTCTTGCATCAAAACGGATTGAAATATCGGTGCAAAAATTTACAGATGGAGTTTTGGGGTGAAGTCCATTCTATCATGATGAAAACTTCATCTACTTAAATCAGGCCATCCCCCTTTAAGGCAGGCAACACAAAAAGTGGGTAAAAAATCCAATAAGATTTTTTTTTAATCCTGCATTTCGCATTAGCATTTTTCGGTTCATCCTTCATGTAAGACTGCACGGAATTAGCCTTGCATGAAATCTTCTATAAAAGGATCAAAGGATTACAAGGATTGTACAGCTTTATTCCGTAAAAGAGTCTTTACTCTAGTCTAACTCTTGAATATCTTACACCAAGGACACACCCATTTTTCTAAGAAAAAGACACACATTTTGCATTTACATTTTTCACATTTCTTCTGAGACAAACTTGTTTTTGGTTTGCCTAACCAGTCCTATTCTGTCTCAAAGTGGGCCATACAGCTCCACACCAATCAGGATCTAAATGATGTGCAATGTGGAACCAAAAGCCCAATGTAGAAAATCTCTTCCTAAGTTACACTTGATTCTCCTGCCAAGTGCTTGTGATATCTGTTGAAGAACAATAAAAACAACTTAATCAGTTAAAGGCTGATTCAGAGTTTTACAATTTTGTTGTGTAGTAATTGAAAATAGTCATCTAGAACTAAAGATAGTTAACGAAAATGCTTAATTGCAAAGGTAGAGATGAATCAGATTTTCCGTTTTCATGGAGTTAACATTTATTGCACAGTATAAGGCACTATCAGTGATTTCCTAAATCAGAAAATCAAAAAAAAAATCATCAAAATCAGATTTTTGCATGTCTGTAACAAGTACAGGTATCCTAACATACCCTGCAAATTATAATACCAAACTCAACATAATAAGGACAAAATCAAATATTTTAATCATTACTGTCTGAACGGACACTTACTTCAACATGTAATTGAATGGAGATTCATATCTTTGAGTACTACAATTTTCCCCCTTTTCTGTTAATTCTTCAGTTGGAAAAAGTAACTTACAACAATACTAAAAACAACTTTTGGTGTGTTAGTCTCCGATAAACATCATCCAATTGATTTCCTGGTGGTATTTTGTTATTATTTTTAAAACACTTAGCATTAAGTTGGCAATCTCGACCCCAAAGGCCTAAATTCAATGTATTACTAAATCATACTTTATCTTTCAATGAAAAATCAGCAGCTTACTCACACCCCCAGTGCCATTCAATGCCCCAGAGATAGTATACCCTCTAAACCTTGGTAACTATTGGTATCAGTATCTCATTACTGATGACACCGGATCGCCGAAGTTTGCGTTACCATCCTTTGTGTTGGTAGACCGCCCCGACGGTCCCACTGTGAGGAACCGTTCTTTTCAGACCGGCCTCGAGAAGTCGCAAATGCTGCAATTCTTAGGTTATCTCGCACGTTTCTAGTGCAAGAAAACTAACATGTGCACACTCAAACTGTGAGCTTGACCACGCCACTGAGCGTGCCAGCCCTATCCGCGCTCAATGGCTAGTCACATTTGGGCAATGCGCGTACCAGCCCATGTGGTCCGAGGGTGCATTCCCGGTAATTGCAACAAATGTGCCTATCCACAAGCCAACAATTTTCCCGGTCGAAGGCAAAAGAATCCGAAAAAGAGCTGATTTACCATTATATCCGTGTTTTTTTTCTGTCCGCTTCCCCTCAATATTTTTTCAGAGGGGCAAAAAAGATAAAACTCTGCCCACCTTTTTGCCCCCACCTGCCTAGCCACTTGTCAATGGGGGGCGCATTGAGCGTAGTTTCTCATGGACTATAAACCGATAAAGAAACCAGTAATGTGAAATTTTGTCGCTCTGATAATCTAAACAAACCGCTAGGGCCCTATAACACAAAATAACCTACCATGATCTACATAATAGCTAATAATGGGGCCCAGACTAGTCAAGAAAATGTTATTCAATAGTGGCCTTTTGTTGGTTTGTGCAGCACCCACCCCCCCCCCCCCCACACTTTTTATTTTTTTTATTTTTTTTCCCTTCCCCACCCACAAGGCCATGACCAATTGTAAGGCTGGCCTGTTCTGCCTTTTTGGTGAGTGCATTTCACATCATGTTGGACTATATCAGTGGTTCTCAATTATATTAGCTGAAGGGCCAGAGAATTCCAAACATGTTTGAAAGTGCCCTATGAGGGCCAAATACACCTGAATTCTTATGTTTCCCTTTATATTGTAGAGCAAGTCAAGGGGGGGCCAAAATCAGTGGTTGGCGTGCCGGATTTGGCCCGGGGGCCGCCTATTGAGACCCCTGGACTATATATTATCCCTTTTTTTTCGCCTATTTTAAGTATGAACATGTGAGAATATATAGGGCTTCCCACACTTTACTAGCTTAAAGAGGTCCTCCTTCCCTCTTCCCCAGACGCTTTCCTTCTCAAACGTCCTCCAGATTGCCAAAGAAAACACACCGACTGTTCTGAATTTTGATCGCATAATTAGATAATGGAGATTTCCCATTTTTCACAATTTGTGGGAAAGATGACACCATAACAGATAAAAAAACTTCCTTCTTTTAGCCACCAATTAAAGTCTTGTGCCATCAAACAACATGTCTATCTTACCCAAACCTTACTCCCGGTTTTGTAATTTGCTCTCTTGTTAGTACTCGCGGCACAAAGCCTTCTAGAATGAACATCGGAAACAAACCAAAGGTTCAAAGGTTAACGCTTGTTTTGCTGTCGTTCTAGATCGGAAGTGAGTTTGTTTTACCAATAACCTGGGAGAGTCGACATAATCGCATAAAGGCAATATTTATTTGCTTATGTGATATGACGTCCTTTGAAACGGTGATTGAAACCTACCCCCAGAATTCATTTGGGATCATATTCCTTTATGTATACATAAATGAGTAGATGCTACAGGACAAGACATCTTAATTTTTCGCTTACGTTATAAACCATAATTCTTGGTGGATTAAACAAATGGCCTATAGCTGAAATAGTTGGCTAGTTAGTAGGAATGACTTGATAAATATCATATATAGGCTTAAAGGTGACCCCTATCCTATGTAACCTTGACAAATTCTAAATTAAAAAAGACTTTTTGTACATTGTTAGGCCTATATATGAAATACTTATGGTAAAATTTGTGCAGCCTTCTATTTGCGGCGTTGGAACGGATTTCAAGGTCAAAGGTCAATGACCTTTATAAGGCATGTGATATGGGTCATAACTGCTCAGCCAATTGGCGCTAGAGCAAAAGGTGGTGTCTATCCCCGGTTTGGGGTCAGAATAAACACATAAACATGTCGCCGTACGGACCTTACTACAACAGGTATTTGAATATGGAGATTTGTATCTTTTAACACACTATACGTTTTCTTTCTCTTTTTCTGTCAACTTTTACAGTTTTAAAAATGACTTAAAGAGGGATAAAACCCGATTTACATCTATACAATTTTTGCACTGGTTAGAATGTCTTTACCCAAAAACCCCATTTGTAAAGTTTCGCGCCAATATTTCAACCCTATTGCAGTGTGCGATTTAAGAGTCAGCAGTGTCAGCAGCTGCTGACGGGGGGCCCCCTAAAATATTGTTCTCAGAGGGCCCCTCAGATACCCTCTAGTCGCACTCAAGTGGGACAATGCGTTGCTTCGCGCACACTACAGGGGCCCACCCCACCACCCCGGGGGGGGGGGGGTTACTCATTGTTTAAGGTAATTACGGGGATTATCGCTACGTGGATTCATTTTTTTTCCCATGAGAAATCCCTACCATAGGTCTTATTTTCCTGAATCCTTATGAGAGGTCCTGTTTTCCTGAAAAATACATCGTCCTACGGCCGCTTGTGCGCCTGGCCGTCGCTGTTTTAGTGAAGGATAGGCCTAACTGACCTTTGACCTGATAGGTAACATTGGACCGCATGAACAATGAGGGTTTGCATGTAAACTCCATTAAAACCAAGTTTTGTCTCCCAGTCTTTTCAGCCTCTACGACCTTGACGACCTTTGACCTTGGTATGTTGACCTTTGAACATTATCACAAATGAAGGATCCCATGTTGCAGCCTATGATTCAAGTTTGGTTCCAATTGAGAACTTCAACTGTTCAAATGCGGTAAATTTTACATTTTCCGGCCTATTTTACAATTGACCTCACAGACCTTTGACCTTGGTATGTGACCTTTGACCTCAATCACAACTGGAGGGATCACAAAATGTTGCAACCTGATTCAAGTTTGGTCCACAATTGGACCTTCAACTTTTTCAAATGATTCATTTTTACATTTTCAGGCCTATTTTACAACTTGACATCCCATGACCTTTGACTGGCATGTTGACCTTTGACTCATCAATCACAATGGGGGATGCCAGTTTGCACACCGTGGACCTGTGCCTAAGTTGGTTTAAAAATCATCAAAGTATGATGATAGCAGGTAAAGGTTCAACCTTTTTTCACAACAACACACAACAACAACCCAACTGGACAAAGTGATCCCTAATGTTCTTCCGCCTTAGGGCGAGCGACAAAACAAAATTGGCTCAAAATCTAGCTAAAAAATTGAAATTTCGAAAAATGGGCGTATATTTGAAGCAAAACCCTTAGTAAATGGGTAACCTTTTTCACCAAATACCCTTAGAATGGTAATAGTGGTGCTACTACCGACTCCTCAGCTACACATCCCCGACCAAACCAATCGAGTACCACCCCCCCCCCCCCCCCCGAGCCCCGACTTGGACTTCTACAGGGCCCTTTCCTTAATCCTGCCGGCTGCCGTTTTGAAGTGAGAGCTAAAACCTGATTTTGGAATCCCCCCATAGCGTACTGTGCAAAATTAATATTGGCGACCAAAATGTTTATTTATTTCGCTCATAAAAACCCCCGAACCAAAATCCTTTTTAGCCCTAATACGAGTAGTGTAATGGGTAAATGAGAAAATAGCAGCGTTTTCCTCTTATTACCACAATTTTTGACCGATGGGGGTCCATGGGGACGAGGCAATTTCCGCCTGTACCATGGACCTTTTTATTTACTGAGGATTTACAGATTTATTCCCACCCTTTTTAAAAGAAATCACGTCCTCAAATTTCAAAATGTTGACTCTTTTTGGTGGATTGGTGAACATAAAAGAAATGCAGTTCAACCTTATTACCCCTGTAAAAATGTGAATTGCACTTCAAACCCCAGTTGAATACTCAAAATTCATCAACAATAGCATAAATGTTTAGCACTAGCACTCTTTATTGTTTAGAGAGACTGTTTTGTGAGGGAACAAAGGGTTACAGGAGGTCACCCTAGGTCACATGAGGTCACTAGGTCACATGAGGTCATAACATGTGGACACTACCCAAGGACCATTGTCATGAAAATGTGCCCATGGCTTTGAAGAAAGTGGGCCATTGCATTGAGGGTAACATTTGGGGCAACATTTTTACCACAGACAGAGTCACAGCGAGGTTATTGATTAATCCCACAATGCACCAGTTTTTAGAAATTCACCTCCATAAGTAAGTGATCCACAAAAATCCTATCTTAACACATACACCCTGATTTTTATGCTCATTTTATCCCACAAAGCAATTAGTACTTGTGGAACACTTAATACCCCCCCCCCATTGGCAGCACATCTCATAGTATAGGGCCAATTTTTTTTTTTAGAACACCCATACGGTCACCTGCTGACTTACATAATTGAGTTGTTTATTAACAAGTGATATTTCCCTTCCAAGTTGACATTGTTATTTAGTTTCATTTCTAATGTGAATAAGCTTTCACTCCACATGCCGCATTAGGGTGAGAACACAAACTAATTCAACAAGTTATCCAAAGTGAATCCAAGTTTGGTGCAAACATTACCAAACATAACATTGTAGGTTCCCAGCAGGGCCAGTTTAAAGCAATAATAGCACATTTTTGAAGAGTGCCACCAATCTTCAAAATTTGATATTTTTGCACAGTTATGTTGGTAATTATCTAGGAAACTATGCTTGCGAACGAGAATGCTAAAAAATGTGTTTTTATCATAAAATAAGCGATTTTGTAATTAGAATTGGGATCCCAGATTGCACTTAACGGCAGAGCTGGAAATACTTAAGTTTATGTCCGTCAATGATGAAATAGTGCCACCTAAAGAAAATGACCTCTAACTTGATTTGCCTGAACCAATAAAACAATTAATGGATGAGCGTAGACACGTACATGGCGCTATTTCCCGGCTATAGTATTTCATATTGGAAGGCCGTTTCCAGCAGCCGTTGAATTATTATCAGAGATCTCCAATATTAATTATTCTAATTACAAAATTCCTTCGTTTGCGACACATATACATTTTCGAGCTTAACCATTCACAGGTATAGTTTACTAGCCAGTTACTAATGCAACTGTGTAAAAATTTCAAAATTTTTGAAAAATTGGGGGTGCTCTTCAAAAAAATGTGCTATTATTGCTTTAACAGACCCCCTAGTTGTATATATCATGTTCAGATGATATTAACAGTATTTCAAACCATTCTCATCACACCAATCCCCATTCCTTCACTGTCTCACACATCCACTTGGTGCTAATTAATTATACACAAATCAAGGTTAGCGGCAAATACATTCCCACATATTGACTT
Organism: Ophioderma brevispina; assembly: GCA_023653785.1. NCBI lineage: Eukaryota > Metazoa > Echinodermata > Ophiuroidea > Amphilepidida > Ophiodermatidae > Ophioderma > Ophioderma brevispina. Next base: position 179,364 of record JAMKCH010018898.1, read on the forward strand.
CACATGATAATAATTAACCTCACTATTAGTATTACTGATCTTCTCACTAAAAGACCCTACCTCATCTAACATAATACAATGCCCCTACAAAATGCTTGTGTCTCCGTTTTAATAATTACAGTTAATTATATTAGTGATTCCTCTGTACGGCAACCAAGCCCTAATTCCCAATCTATAGGGCCAATGTTTAGAAGTTATACAACCCCGGTTATCCAATTAGATACCCACGAATATTTTTAAAACCTGTTTCCCAGGCACATCAAATCACAGTTGCATGCTTAATCTTTATTAATTTGACATTGCCAACAACAAAATTGACTTTAACCAATACATGTTTGTTTACTACTTGCAAAACAATGTCTGTATAGGTGCAAATGAATGACAAATATCTATGTTTTAATTTTTTTAAGAAAAGATAACATTTTTCCTTTTTTTTTTCTTTTTCCAGAACATGTTAAACAAACATTCAGACCTGAATGTTCAATAATCCAAATTAAAAAAAAAAATCAAAAATATTGGGATAAATAACCCGCTGGACTGGATTTAGCCAAATTTGGGGTTACAAACAATTTTTCAGAAAATATCAAAATTTAAGGGCATCAGAACTGAATTGAGCTGGATCTTAAAGGCTGCAACGAGAGATTTCAATATGTTCTTGAATGTAGTGAAATTGCCGGAGTGAATTTCATATAGATTAGAACACTTACTGGATTCCCTACCCTTTATTTGGCTACAAATAACTTAAAACGAAAACATAAGGATTTAGCCCCCTATAGGCTATATTTCGATAGAAAAGATAGGCTGAATTTCATATTTGCTTATAGTTTTCATCTTAAAGGTGCAACAAAAGAGTTCACTCCGCCATATTTTCTGTGATATGTGATTTCATACAGATTGGAGACCCAATAGATTCCCTTCTTTTATGTGGTTCGAGGAAATAACTTAATGAAAACAAAAGGGCATTTGTATGTGCCTTAGAGTCTCATAGAAACAGGCCTGATTTTGTATTTGCTCCTAGACGAAATAAGAAATTTCACATTTTGGTACCAAAGAAATATTTCCACTTTAATCCTTTCAGGGAGGGAATATGTTTTGATAGAATCTTTACACCAGTGCCAATCCAATTTTCTTCTTATTATTTTATGGACATCTGTTATTTGAAATCTCTTGTTGCAAACTTTATCCTTTCCAGATGGGGATTTTTTGATAGAGAGCTTTACACTAGTAAAAAATCACACCCCTTTTTGTGGGTAAAAAAGGAACCCAAAGTGTCTTACTGTCGGAACACTCCATATGGGTGTACACATGCTCATTTTATTATAATGAATAATATTTAATTCTTTATCATGCGCGATATATTCACCCGAAAGTGTCAGGCGCCGCTGTGGAGCTAGGCGCTACAACACAACAAGTATATCCAGAACGACAAGGAAGGCATTATGGACGCAGTACGATTTTATGGAGGAGGAAACCGACAGTAATCGGAGAAAACCTCGGAGGACGGGTATGGATCGGTAACCAAATTCACGCACGACACAGGCTCCGCAGGGGGATTGAACCGGCCGCATTGGTGAAGGCGAGTGGATAAAGCATACACCAGCCCGCCCTCCTTTACAAGTGTATGCAAGAGTATTTGACTTGGAATTTAAAAACTTGAAAAAACCCAAAATTGGTAAAAAAAAAAAAAGTAAGGCAAAATTATACTGTGCAAATGAGATGAGAAAATTCCATAGTTTCTAAATGGATTACCCCCCCAAAATTGCAGGTTCAACGTGAACGTGGTGGTAGATGCTGAGGATGGGTGGTTGGTTTCGTGCTCCCATTAATGTTATAAAATTTAAAATGTAGAAAAAATATAGGCGACTAAATCAATGTAATCTGCAATTTAAACAAAATATATGATGCCTACCACCCCCCTAAAATGATAGCCCTTAAAGGAATAAGAATTGATTTTGTGGGGCTACATCCTGCCGCAAGCTCTCTGAGCCTCTGATAGTACCGTACTGAACGAGTATAGTCCCGATGCTCGGGTTATAATCCACCCCCAGTTTGAAAGAATCTGAAAAATAGTAGAAAATCCTATTATAATCACACCATAAGTTTTTTGGGGTGGGGGGATGGAAGGCAATAGACTAATGACAATTTTTGGTTATAGTCATTGACTTTTTTGCGAAGTTTTCCTTGGATTTTCTCTACCAGATTGATTTAGGTCTTTTACAGTCTTTGCTGATCACCAACCCTCATTGACTTGAAAATATCTTGAATAAGTGTAGCTCTGAAGGGCTGAAATGCTGACGCTTGTGTGTTTCATGTTAGTGAAGTGGGATACAATTATAATCCCACCCCCTAAATTCAGCTAATTTCAGGTTAAAAACAGGTGGTGGGACTATATTCGGGTCAGTACAGTAGTTACTAAGGCCTAGCTTCGTTCAGTCTCAAGTTAGAGGGTGACTCCATGATACATGCCCACATTCGCACTATTTTCGCACGGTCGCTACGACGCACAGACCATGCACTGGTTTTCGTTTTTACCCCGGAAGTAATATCTTCTGTGAATTTTTCCATAGGATTGCATGGGACAAACAACTACAGGGTGGCATTTCTAAGAAGTTAGATTGAAAAAACTGTTTGAAGATTTTGTATTATAGATCCGTATAGGTATTAAGTTTCCCAAAGATACAAGTCGCGCCAAGCCACCAAGTCGCAAGTGTAATGTTGTATTGTTCTTCAAGATTTCCAAAGATTCAAGACGCGTGTTTACAAAATATGAACTGTTTCATTAGGTTTAGCGTGCGGAAAACACTATATATGTTTCTTTTGCCCTTTAACGTACGGCGCATGAGCCAATATGTAGTACATTATAGAGGGTCGTGATAGCACGATAGCAAGTTAGGCTAGGGGGTTTTGATTGTCACTTCCTTGTCCGAACTCACCATGGGGACTAATCCATGTTCTTAAATAGGGGTTAAACTGAGTAACATGTGATGTGTACACTATTGCGGAGGAAATAAATGGCCTGTATGATTTGTCACTGATGGTGAAATTATCTATTAGCGATTGTAATGTTTATTCATTTATTATAGCTATAGGGAAAAAAACAGTTCATGATGTATAGTGTATGAGTAATTTGGCCTGGTTTCATTCTCTGTAATGACACTATTATATTCTCTGGCTATAGTGGTCGGTCAATTGTGACTTCGATCTGTCTTCCATCCGCTTTGTGTGACCAAATGAGCAGGTTACACTTTTATAATCACAAGTACCTTAGTGGCGCAGCAGTCTAAGGTAGTTGCGCACATGTTTTTTCCCCAGGTTGGCCAGGGTTCTAAATCGGTTAAAAGACAAGTTTGATTTTTTTTATTGTTGTTATTTAGTTTTGGTCTTGCTTTGAGCTTGTTTGTTATCAGGAAAGATGTACGTTATTTTGCTTTTTTCTATGTTTTAGTTTCCCCTTTTTTCTTCTTTTTAAAAAACCTACACAGCTTAAAGTGAATCACAAAGTTGGGATAGGCCAAATTTTTGCACTTTCGTTTGTAGCAGTATCTTATTTTTACACTTAAATTTGTATACTAAGTATATCTTTTATATTATTCAGTATTAACACTTACTATTGCATTATTTTCCTGTAACATTTATTACTGACACCTGTTAAATACACTGTACCTAGTTTTCACTTACAACTTCAAACAATATCACCAATTCTCCCATTACAACATAGTGTATCTCTTAAACTTGTTTATACAACTCTGTATTGTACCTCAAAGTGACTCCCATGAATACTTGTAATGATGTCAACCATTGTATCAACAAATGACCAATTCATAATTATAAATACATCTATTCTATTGTTAACAACAATATACTAACCAAATATTAAATCTAAAATTTTCTCAAACCAACCATTTACTCCATTTATAATTCTATAATCAAATATGTCAATATTAATTACACAAAATCAAACCTTATTTTTCAGCACTGTACTAATTGAAAAGCCTAATTCAATGGCACAAAAGATTTCAAACTGCCAAAAAACATGATTCATTAACGAGTGACTGTGCAATTCCTTTTTAAAGGAATTTTTATTACTTGTGCTTTCATCTGTGTATGACGTGACAATTATGCATGACATTTAGACCTTGGACTATCCAAGGATCATCATAACTCGAGGCATGGAGACATTCATTGTACATCTTAAAACCGCAATATCGTGTCAATATGTTGCAAAAAAAACAATTAAAATTGATAATGGTCTACTTACCTGAGAATGATATTGGAAAATAGAGCGCAAATGAGGTTGTTGTTCCCGAAACATTTCACGAATCACCGCATTTCTCCACAAATTCCCAATACTTCCTATGGATACAGTGGGTCTACTGGGCTGTGCCTATTGAAATGATGGCAAGAAGGGTTAACATTTTACCTCCAGACGTGAAACAATCAATTACAAATTGTTAGATGTAGGTTGAATTCACTAGTACCAGACATAAATGATCAATATTTATGGATCATCTTAAGGTACAGTAGTAAATTGATAACTAAACGATTTAAAACATCTTAATAATTCAGTCATCAATTGTCAGAGCATGGTCAGAGACATCAGGTTTTCTTTTAGATGAAGAGATTAATCACACAGCATGTTTCTATTGGGACCATTTTTCTGGTTTATACCAGAAAAGGGATTCAATGTGCTCAATAGAAACAGCCGCCCTACTGCATTTTCTTGCTTATACCGACGAAAGTTTCCACTGGTATTTATCCTTGTTTTGGAAGGATAATGCCAGAGAAAGTATCTGTTTAAATGCTATAGAAACACACAGCGTTCCGATAGAGTCAGTGGCGTAACGGGCCTGCCCGCTCTGAGGGGGCAAATTTCCCAGTCTTGGGAAATTTTCCCTCTCAGGGGGGTCAAAAGGCCAATTTTTCCCGGTCAGAGGGCTAAAAACGGCTGATTTAGCAATTTTTTTTTGCAAATTTTTTCCCGGCCAAAGTCGTAAGGGGGGGGCAACCTGCCCCCCTCCAAAAAAAAAAAAAAAAAAAAAAAAAAAAAAAAAAAAAAACCCCCCCCCCCGCCCCCCCCCCCCCCGCCTGTTACGCCACTGGATAGAGTGCACATACCGGCGAAAGACCGGAATTGACGCCACATGATCGTAGCAATTGACCCCCGTCCCAGTACGCGCAGCGATGTTGACGTTAGCAATGCATTTTGTTATCGCCCTGATCTGGGATACATTTTTGGCCGGTTTTACGAATTCTGAGGTTTTTTCACATTTTTACAATGCCTGAAAATGAACCTCCTGCTCCGGCATTTGTTTGGACAACAGAGGCAATTAATTTCTGTATGGGGAGAGGCAGATATTCAGCAAGTTTTGGATGGCAGTTCGGTGAGGTCACGACCCGCAATACAATGCGGTTGACTTGTGCAGATGACCTTTAGCTGGTAAAATCACAATCCGTGACGGTCGAAAGTTCACATCATGGGTGGGAATCGAACCAGGGACCCCCAGTCCCATGACCAGCAAGGGTGTCGCTGGCCTGGCCAGCGATTTCATGCCCATATGGGTGTTCTTATGATGACGTCATCGCATGATTTGGGACTTTTTCTAGCCTCTGTGGTTTGGTATATTTTGGTCTATGGGTGTGTTAGGACTAGCTAGTAGTAAGGGCAAAATCCGATTTAGCTACTTGTAAGGTTATGAATATTTTTACTAAATTCTAAACAAAAAAATCTTTTCTTCTTTTCTGGACCAATCCACAGGAAAATATTATGGTACTCTTTTTATGTTCTTCTATTTCTTGAGGATGTGAGTGTCACCTAGGGGTTAAATAAGGGGGATCACATGTACCCAAAGGTTCAACATCATGGCAATTTTGGTATAGAGATGGGTTACTTTTTTTTTAACTTTTAAAAATTTCTTGAACATCACGCAACATGATTTGTTATAATCTGTTGGTTCGAAAAACCCTTGCGGAGCTGGGACCTCCTACCCCGAGCCACCACCTTCTCAAAGACCTGTATCAACCTGTATCAGGTATTACCATTGGTTTGGAAGTGCATAGGAATGATTGGCTAGTGACTTAAAACTAAGGCGTCATTTGCACCCGCATTTGCATTCCCCCTTCCTTGCCGGTTACGCCACTGAATATGGGTCTCAAAAGAAAATACTTAAGAGCTGCTACTAGCCAGATATCACTCCAACTGGTTAAATGACAATGATAAAACACAAAAGAGTTCTATATTTAATTTTCTTTTAATACATGTCATTACTGGTAGTACCAGAGCTCTTGGCCATTTGTTTACTTTTACCCATTTTTTTCTCCCCTTTAAAAAAAATGCATTTCAAGCCACCTAGCAACCAAAACCTACCCCAAGAGAAAACTTAAACTCTAACATTACTATCCAAATCTTGAGGTCTACAATAGCTTCTTGTTTTACAAAAGGCTTCATATTGTCTGATTAGGTATACATTGTTTGCTCACCTTGCATAGAAGCTCTCACAAGGTTTTTAAATCAATCACTGTGTTTGGAACCCCATTTTCCTCTTCTCCCTAAAATATGCAAAGTACATACTCTTTTAAAATTTCAGTGTAATTATATGCACATTACTAACATTACACAATGGTTTGAAAAAGAGAAAACATCATTGCAAGGACTATTTGAAAGGATATCACCATTCCTTCACAAATGTACATACCAGCATTTTTTGGGGCAGTGTTAACCCTTTGTATGCCTATATGTGCATCAATCTGAAATTCAGGCAAGCTTGTATTTGGCCACAGAGGATGGTAGGGCAAAACTGTATCAATTTTTGATTTCAATTGTCCTATAAAATGTAATTTTTAAACTATTATGACTCAAAAATGCACCATGGGATTCTATTTTTAAAATGTGCCAGCTAGAATTCTAGCTGCATTACAGCAATAATAGCACATTTTTTAAAGAGCAACTCCAATTTTCAAACATGTGAGATTTTTGCACAGTTGTGTTAGTAATTGTCTATTAAACTTAACCTGTGAACAGTAATGCTCAAAAGTGTGCATATGTCATAAAAGAAGAGATTTTGCAATTAGATTTGAGGATTTCCAATCCAAATTCAATGGCAGCACCGGAAATGTGCAATTTCTGTCTATACATTTGTATGAAATAGCACAATCTCAGAAATGATCCTAAAGTCCGACTCAGAGATTTCTGAATATATTTTTTAAATATATTAATAAAAAATAGTCAACTAGAACTAAAGATAGTCACCTAGAATGTTCAATTCCAAAGTTTGAGATGAATCGGATTTTTCGTTTTGATGCAGTAAACATTTATGTGTATATAACAGTGCCATAGGATACTGTGTATAACAAAATTTCCGGATCCGGAATTTTTTAAACAAAGATGTGATTTTCTATATGAAGGACTTCGATTTGAGCTTAACTATTTCACACAGTGATTAGTATATGGACAAGCATTATGTACATGCAAAAAACACAATTTGTTTAGAAATTGAGGGCGCCCTCATCGGGAAATCTCTGAGTCGGCCTTAACTTGATTTACGTGAACCAACTGAACAGCTATAACGGGTGAGCGCTGACACGTACATGGCGCTATTTCCCGGCTGAATGATGTTTTCAGCGGCCGTTGATTTTTTATCGTGATCCAATATTGATTATTCCAATTACAAAATTCCTTATTTTGCGACACATAGAGAAGTTTGAGTTCTACCATACACAGGTAGTTCACTAGCCAATTACCCATGAAATGTGTAAAAATCACAAAATTTTAGAAAATTGGGGGCACTCTTCAAAAATATGTGCTGTTATCGCTTTAATTAAAAATAGTCAGGTAGAATTAAAGGTGCTTGTTCCGATTTATGTCTATTGTGTTCTCTACTTGATATGAGAGCCTGACACTTGCACATACGCGCCATCAAGAGCTATCGAGTACCATGGGAAACAAGCTTGCGGTTTTGATGGTAGACGCAATAACGCACATTGTAAAGCCCTATTCAATACTGCGCTAATTTTGATGGTTAACCAATAAAACAGCGTTTTTTTGTTTATATCTAGGGAATGAAATGGATTTGAGGGCTCAAAATTCAGGACTACAATGAGCAAAATACGGACTTTCATCTGATATCAAAATCAATACTACTTCTGGGTAAGACGATTGGAACACGCACCTTTAAACATTTTGCAGAAGAGATGAGAAATTACATGGTTTCTAATGGTACCAAATCTCAGGTTTGATAAGGTGAGTGGGGTTGAGGATCAGGCAGTCAGGTAGTACCCATTTAAGTGTAATTCATTAGCTCTTTCAATTCTTATTGGTTAATTTTGAACCAGTTGGGTGACTTGAAGCCATGCCACAGCGCTAAAAGGTAGAAGCAATTTATGGTTGTACGTGTCTGTGCCATTCAGGATTTTTTTGTAAATTATCCTCAACTTTTTGCAATCATTCTCTGCAAATATTGCCAAATATTTTGGCAGCCTTGATTGTAATATTATTGGTCAAGGCCCAGTCCAATCCAACCAAATGACAAGCTAACACTTATGACAAATTGGGGTTGAGGTCTAAGGCTGGTATTCTGAAAGGGAGTCTAACTTTAGACCTGGGTTTAAACCAGGGTTAGTCCTACATGAGTGGACCTTTTTTTCCTTTCAAAATACTGTGGAAGTTAAATGTAACAAGTGTAGTTGTTTGATTAATGACATTGACATTCTTTAAAATTTAAATAAGAGCAACCATTTTAATTTTTTGGACATTTTTGCATAAAAATACAGTATTTTTCTGTGTTTTCAAATACCTGCAAAATATGGCCATTTGTTTAGCCTTTTCGCAGTAAATTACTGTAAATTGCACTGTAATTTTACAGTGTACATGGCAATGTATTATGGGAGCTGGTTTAAACCACCCTCTGAAATATTAACATAATATACTCTTAAAGGGGGAATGCCCATTCAAGGATATGCCAGTTTTGTCATCTGATAGATTGGCCTTCACCCAAAACCCCCTGTAAAGTTCGCGCCGATCTTTCACTCCGTTTTTTCCTGTGAGAGCATAAAACGTGATTTCGTAAGCCCATAAGACTGTGTAAGATTATATTGGTCGACCAATTGGGATACATTTTCGCTCATTTATTTCAAAACCAAACATCCTTTGGCACCAAGACTTTACAACAGGGTAAAGAGAAAAATAGTAGCTTTCTTTGATACCAAATGTTGAACTACTTCCGGTAAATCTGGGCTTCTGGGACGAGGACTACTAGCGATCGGCCATGGACCTTTAAAGACACTATCCTGATTTGAAAAATATTTGAAATTGCAGGAATAGCTTCAACGGTACGGATAGGCTGTAGAATTCTCATAAATTACCTCTTTTCCAACTGTAAAATGACATAAAGGAAGAAACGGCAGTGTTCCAAGATAGATTTCCCACTTTCAATACGTGTTGTAGTAAGTGTCCGAACGGCCAGTAATAAACTAAAATGTCCGATTCTGTCCTTATAGGTTGCCTTGTCTGATCTTATCATTTTGCAGGGTATGTTAGGATAAGTACGTTACATACATGCAAAATCTTGTGATTTTTTATGATTTTTGTCTTTTCTGATTTTATGCAAATCACTGATAGTGTCGTTGTAAAGGTGCCAAACCTAGGTCCAGATGATTTTATTTTTGGTTAACGGTGGCAATGCGAGATTTCACATTTCAGGTGTCCTAAAAAATCTAAGAGTTATTGATTTTTGACTTCTGATGTAAAGCTTTCATCAAAAATATTCCCCATCTGAAGGATTACGCCGAGAAAATGTTTCTTTGGTACAAAATTGTGAAATTTAATTTTGTATAGGAGCTAAAAAGAAATTCAGCCGAGTGTTTTACATGAAATATAAGCAAATCCAAATCGCCTTTTTTTCTCTCTTTTAGTTTTTTTAGCGAAATACAAGGTAGAAATCTATTGAGTGGTCTAATCTATATGAAATTACTATTACCGTATGACACAATATTTGGATGTAAATATCGTGTTGCACCTTTAAGATAATCTAGCCTACCTTGGCCTAAAATCGTCTTTGCGATTCAAATATACACATTGATTACTGCTAGACCTGTATATCAGTCTCAAAAATAAGCTTATGATATTAATAATCAGTCAATCAATGGTTTAAAGTTAATAATATATAGCTTTCGTCCACCTGAAAAAAAATCTAGTGTTGTACAGGACTAGGCTATAATGTAAACTAAAAAGGAGAAAATCACCATAGATTTTCTGGTTGAGAAACCAGCATCCATCATAGACTCTAGCATATCCAGTGTCTTGCAGAGTTTTATATCATAAGGTTTGGGCATTATGTTGAAGGTAGCCATAATAATTTACTATGACGATTTGAAATTAACTGCTCACAACCTGTAACTCAAAAAGGTTAAAGGTGCAACGAGAGATTCCACATATCAGGTGCCCCTAAAAAATTGAAAGTACTGATTTTTGCACTGGTGTAAAGCTTTCTATCAACTAGAATTTCGCGGTTCTCGGCTTTCTAGGTTTCAGGTTTTGCTGGCTAGTTGGGGACTGGTTGGGGGAGGCTGTTCAATTGTGCGTTGCCAGTGGGTTCATTGCTTCTGTTCAGAACCTTATCGGTTGCTCTGAGCCATTTGTTGATAACTGAGGTTGGCTGGAATTTGTATGTTGAATTGAAGCAGACGTTTTCCTGCAAGTTGTTTAGATTGTTTGAATTGATGTCAAAGATGAATTGTAATTCCGTGGCTGCATGTTCAGGCGACTTGCAAGTTTTTTAGGTTGACTGTTAACTAGTGGAATAAGTTGGACGCATCTATCTTATCTATTTTCCAATCATTACATCACTCAGTAGTAGAGTATTGTTGTACTCGGTGAAAGAGGTAATTGGTCACAGGAACAAAGATCAACAAAGTGTGCAGGAACAAAAGACTGGTGCAAGTAAAAAGAAGGTCCGTGTGGCTAGCTAGCGGAGTGTGAGTGGCTTCAGGCGACTCCGGAAAATATCCAGTGACTGAGCTGAACCTGTTCCAGATGCTGATGACACTTGGAAAGAAACATTGTGCTGGTAAGAGAATTCTACAGTGGTGCTGTTGTAGCTGTTGGTGGTGGCCCCTAGTTTGGTCTGATACACACATGCAAGGTTTGTAAGGTGAATGGATGTCCAGAATTGAAGCTGTAAGTTTTCTTGACAATTGCTTGGAATATGACACCATGGGTTTACAATAATGAAATTTCATTCGCGAACAATTCCTTTCGTTTTTATCTATATTATATTCTTTGTTTATTTTGATTTTTAATTTATAATGTATATATTTTTATTCATAATGTTTATTTTGTTTTTAATTATGTAATTGTATATGTGTTCATTTCTTATTTATTATTTAGTTTTTATTTTACCTATTTAGTCATCTTTAATTTGTTTATTTCAAATTTTTATTGTAACGATTTACTTTATTAATATTTGTATTTATTCAAAATTTTTGGTTTTAATTTTGTAATTGTATTTGTGTTTATTACTTTGTTTTATTTTACTTATTTAGTCATCTTTATTTTGTTTAGTGTTAATTATTTAATTTTATTTTCATTTTAACGATTTATATTATTATTTTTGTGTATACGGCTTTGATTTTATTAATTTTTAAAATACTTTTTATTATCCTCCCGTTTATTTTTATTTTCTTACCATTTTGGCTTTTATTTTTTATTATTTTGTCGTTTTCTTTATTTTTATTTTGTACTGATTTTTTTCAATTTATTTGGTTCCATTTATTCATTTTATATTTCTATTCCTTTTGGGGAAGGGGCTATATAAATATCTGTAATTATGTTAATATTTCTTTTTTATTTTAACGATTTATTTTAATGATATTTTAAGACTAGTGTACACGGATTTGATTTGGTTTTAATTTTTAAATTATTTGTTTTATTTTCTCATCCGTTTATTATTATTTTTCGTTTTCTTTATTTTTATTTTTATTTTGTACTGATCTTTTTCTTTATTTAATTCCATTTGTTATTTTATTCATTTTTATTTGTGTTAATTTCTTTTGTTATTCTTTAGGCCTATATGTATGACTTTTGTGATGGTCATAAGCGAAAAAAAATCTCTGTTACACCCAAACAATAAAAATTTCTAAAAATACAATTAAACAAAGAAATAACCCCCCCCAAAAAAAAATCAGCCCAAAGTGGAATTCGAACCCAGACCAACAGGTCCTATTTTATTGAATCAATGGACAGAGCTATTGAGGTAAGCTGTCCATTCTAGGCGTCAATTAGCTCTGGGTATTTTTCATTGTAAACACGTAATAACTACTGCCGATCTTCAGAGAAAGAGATATTGCGAGATAGTCAGTATCTATCATCTACAAAAATATTTCAGCTAAAAACACGAACATAATTATTGGGGAGAAATGCCACACAAAATTATAGACTGAGGTTCGTCCCTCGGGCGGTAGACGTTTCATATAGAAGTCCCACTGATGCAAATGAGGTATTGCCATTCATTCCGTCAAGCACTACTGCACAACGGCACACAGCGCATGACGGAATCAATTGTAATACCTCATTTGCATCAATGGGACTTCTATATGAAGCGTCTACCCTTCGGGCGCTACAACAATGATATCATTGGTTTATTTTCGTCAAAAAGCTCTTCCATGTAACCCCCCGCTATATAGCTTGACACGTCATAGCCCGGGCGCAATATGGAGCGTCCAGTTAGAGTAACCTCGAACTACCCGCTGTTACCACCGTGTACTTACCCAACTACCCTACGTTACAAATCGCCCGAGGGGAATCGGGGGAAATCAACCGTCACTAATTTAATTTTTTGGCAGCAATATTTATTTTCACTACACATATACACAATTTTAAACAAAATCCTCTCTCTAGAAAGCGCAATTTTCCGATACATATTTAAAGCAGTGATAGCTGATCTCGTACATACTTCAAATCCAGTAAACAAACCCAAACTTTCCATTTAAATAAAAACAAACAAATTTTTAAAAAAACACCGTTTTTTACCTAAAAAAACTTTAAGCTAAAGAATTACACCAACAATTTCTAGGGGGTCAAACACCAGCATGACAGTAATTTGCACGTACCATTTTCACCGGCCGAAAATGCCCGACATTTGCGGAGGTCCGCGAACAAAAAACGGCCCCAAAATGGCCCGAGTAAAAGTAATATACTGTCGCTACGCGACCGATAAAAATATCCCCATCTGAAAGGATTAAGCTGAGAAACGTTTCTTTGGTACAAAAATTGCGAAATTTCTAATTTCGTATAGGAGCAAATACGAAATTCAGCTAGAAACGTTTCTTTGGTACAAAATTGCAAAATTTCTAATTTTGTATAGGAGCAAATATGAAATTCAGCTTATGTTTTATATTGAAATATAAGCAAATTAAAATCGCCTTTTTTCTCTCTTTTAAGACATTTCTGTAGCCAAATACAAGGTAAGAATTCTATTGAGTGTCTAATCTATATGAAATTCCTATTATGACACAATATCTGGTGTCTCAAAATCTCTCGTTGCACCTTTAAATGATTACAAGTAGACTTGTACAATATAATGCATGCACAGTATTATAATAACAGACTGAACTTTCCTTAGAAATGATTAAATGATTACAAATAGACTTGTACAATATAATGCATGCACAGTATTATAATAACAGACTGAACTTTCCTTAGAAATGATTAAATGATTACAAATAGACTTGTACAATATAATGCATGCACAGTATTATAATAACAGACTGAACTTTCCTTAGAAATGATTAAATGATTACAAATAGACTTGTACAATATAATGCATGCACAGTATTATAATAACAGACTGAACTTTCCTTAGAAATGATTAAATGATTACAAATAGACTTGTACAATATAATGCATGCACAGTATTATAATAACAGACTGAACTTTCCTTAGAAATGATTAAATGATTACAAATAGACTTGTACAATATAATGCATGCACAGTATTATGAGAAGAGACTGAACTTTCCTTTGAAATGTGTTTTCCTGCTTTGTAATTCAGATAATACTACAAAATAGCCACACACACATGCTCATTTTGTCATTTTTGTGAAGTCTTGATCCAGTCTATTAAGAGGTGAGCATACTTGGACCAATCACAGTGCAGCTGATAACACAGCTGATAATGCTCTCTGCAGTGTTGCTATGTGGACTTCCTACAAGGCCACAAAAGTTGCTGCTTTGTTTGTTCTTGGTTGTCTCATCATTGTTTAGGCCTATAATAAGCTCATTATAGTGGCAAAGACAATTATTTGTCTATGCAAAATACAAGTGGCTGATGAATCAGCCTTTTCCAAGTGGTTGTTGTAAGGATATATTAAATAGATTTCCATTTTCCTGGCTAGATCATCTCACTGTGTACACAAAATTCCATCATGTCACATCCTGGGTGTTCGGGTACAAAATGCTTTTCTGTCAAGTGAGGATATGTTTAAGCAACAAGAATGCAACTATTTTGAGGGAGGTTCTGCTTGATTGATTGCTTACTTGTTTCCCTGCTTGCTTGTTTGCTTACTTAGTTGCTTGCTTGATTGCTCTCTTGCTTGCTCTAATCGCCAAAAAAGGTCAAGCATACTAATTGTGGTCACTTATTCCATATATCTTGCTAATCTTCAGTCCATGACTCCCCATGTAAAACAAATACTATCCTTAATTTATGGAAGTTTATTCTTTTTGAGACAAACTGTACATTGTGTCCAAAGGGTTATTTTGCAATCTTGGTAAATATTTAAATGCATGGCGATACTCCCACTATTCTCACTCCCAAAGTCACAGTCCAACGGCACGCACACTAACCAATACGCCCTGGAACTTCACCTATCGGTGATCAGGTACCAGCATAGTACCCAAATATGGTAGGGTCAACCTCTTTAGTACACAAGTATATTAGGGTCAGAAAACTGTGGCGACTAGAGCACAAATACAGGATTATGAATTGTTTATACAAGCTTATACAGTTAACTAGCTGTGTACCTTGGCAACGCACCTTTGAATATATTCTGTCAATTATTTTAAAGGTGCAACAAGAGATTTTTGAGGCACCCAGATATTGTGTCATAATAGTAATTTCATATAGACCAGACACTCAATAGATTTCTTACCTTGTATTTGGCTTCAGAAATGTCTTAAACGAGAGAAAAAGGTGATTTTCATTTGCTTATATTTCAATATAAAACATATGCTAAATTTCGTATTTGCTCCTATACGAAAATAGAAATTTCACAATTTTTGTACCAAGAAACATTTCTCAGCTTAATCCTTTCAGATTGGGTTATTTTTGATGGAAAGCTTTGTATCAGGACAAAAATTAGTACTTTAGATTTTTTTAGGGACACCTGATATGTGAAATCTCTCGTTGCACCTTTAAGGTGCAATGAGTGATTTCACATAACAGGTGGGTAGGTAGGGTAGGTAAACCAAAGTTTTAAATCCGGGTTTGTCCCCACTGACCGGGGTGGCCGGATTCACCTCACATTCACAGCAATGCTGCTGCGTCAGGATTGATTGGAGCAAAAGATAATTGTTCAGATGCCCTTCCTGACATAATTGTGCTGGATGGCCGCCATTAGCTCTCCAGAGCCGACGCCCTTGTAGGTAGATCTTCTTGTAGTTCTACTAGGGTTATCAGCTACCCTCCTCATCGGATTTCCTTAGAAACCTGATGGGGTGACGGTTTAGCCATCGACAACCCCGCCCTGGGACAGGTAGAACTGGTTACCAGGATACCAGTAGCAGGCCCTCAAAGAAAACCTGACCTGACTGACTAGGTGTCCCTCAAAAATGTGAAAAAATCTGGTTTTTTGCACCAGTTGAGTTGATGTAAGCTTTCTATAAAAATATCCCCGGCGTGATCATCAGTGTGAAAGGATTAAGCTGAAATTAATTCTTTGGTACAAAAATGTTAAATGTGTAATTTTCTATTGGGGCAAATAGGAAATTGAGCCTATGTTTTATATTGAAATATAAAATTCACCTTTATTTTTTGTTTTAAGACATTTCTGTACCTAAATTAAAGGTAAGAAATTTATTGAGTGTGCAATCTATACTAAAATCACTACATATGACAAACAATATGGATAGCTTGAAATCACACCTTGCACCTTTAAATTGTGTAACAATAATCAATCAAGGATGTACATACACAGCAGATAAAACATTTTAGTGTGTAAAAGCAGTGATTTTTATTAGATGTTCAATTTTCATGACATTAATATTTTGGGTAAGCATTTGCATGAAGTTTGTCAAACCCATGTGTTCTTACATAAACCTACAAACTAAGCAAATACTTTCCCAAAATGATATTCGCGCTTCATTCTAACACCTGTTTGATCAACCCCATGCAATTTGACTCATTTTTTAAAAACAATTTTAAGCAGTGGCGACATTTTGAAATAGCGACCTGTTACACAGAAAAAAAGTGAGTCACTTGTCCGTATAGTGAAACACTCGGTCCAAAAATGAGTCAAGGTGACTCATTTTGAGGCAAAGTGTTTCACTATACGGACAAATTGACTCACTTTTACGCAACGTGACTAACTTTTTTCTGTGTGTGTATACCAAAATGCATATTATAAAAAGGGGCATTTCATTACAGGATGCTGAAAAATAAGGACCCATATTTGGGGCATGTTATGTTATGGTCATAGTTGAGACCCCCCCCCCGATGAAAAACCGTTGAAAGAGAAGACCTCTGTAGCATTTAAAAGGGTTAATGCCACAAGGTTTTTCCTTAAAGGGCCATGGTCCAATCACTAATAGCCTCGACCCCAGAACCCCAGATTTTGCCGGAAGTGGTCAAAATTTTGGTATCTGAAGAAAGCTACTATTTTCTCATCTAGCCTATGAAATCTTAGGGCTAAAGGATGTTTGATTTGGATGTTATGAGTGAAAATGTGCCCCATCTTGGTTGACCAATATTAATTTTACACAGTACTCTATGGGGCTTACAAAATCACATTTTTTAGCTCTCACATCAATACCGATTGAAATATTGGCACAAAACTTTATAAATGGGGTTTGGGGTGAGGACCATTCTATCAAAAACTTTATATACTTAAATCGGGTCATCCCCCTTTGAAGGCTGACTCAGAGATTTCCCGATGAGGGCGCACTCAATTTTCAAACAAATCATGTTTTTTGCATATACATAATGCTTTTCCATACACAAATCACTGTGTGAAATAACTAAGCTCAAGTCGAAGTCCTTCATATAGAAAATCACAACTTTGTCATAAAATTCCGGATCCGGAATTTTTGTTATATACACGGTATCCTATGGCACTGTTATATTGTACAAAAATGTTTACTGCATGAAAACGAAAAATCTGATTCATCTCTAACTTTGGAATTAAGCATTTTAGGTGATTATCTTTAGACTATTTTAGAAGAAAATTATATTTCAAAATCTCTGAGTCAGCCTTTAACAACAATTAAAGTTGGTACATAGCCCAGTTCTTGATCTTCCACATTTGCCCAAGGCTTGCTCATAAGCTTGGATTCAAGTTCTGTTCCCATTTGGGTTGAACTGAAGTGATAATTTGAGTAAACCTCTAGTATTAAAGGGTTAATTGTCATGCATGTACATTAATCATGTTACCTAATGTTGAAACAAATAAGAAAACTATGTCAGATTACCAAACTTGATTAGAAAGAAATAAAGATAACCAGAATCCCATAATGCAATTCAAAATGATGCCCTTATGAAGTCATTGTGATACCACAAAGTGATAAGGCCAAGAAAAAAAAAACAAGTTTGTCTCAAAAGACCACGCACATTTTGTTTTTAAAAATGGGTCTTTTAGCGTATTATTTTTTTAGGTTTTGCTCACTTGAAAGATTTTTTTTTCAGAAAAAATGAAAATTTGGCTGTGAAGCTGACAAAAATGCAAAAAGTGGGTCAAAAATGAAAAAAAAAATCCTGCATTTCGCATTAGCATTTTTCTAAAAAAAATGCATTTCACATTGCGATTTTTCACATTTTTTCTGAGACAAACTTGTGTTTTTTTTGGTCCTAATCAACTGCTATACAAAAACCCCCAGTGGGGGCATTCACATATGAAATGAATTCAGGTGTAAGGCTGGTGCTTTCTTTGCCAGAGGGCATGCAAAAAAAATATGGGCCTTTGGGTAAGAGCCGGGTGAGAGACAGCCAATTTGCTCATAAGGTTATTTGGGTGAAAAATTTGCTAAATTTTTCACAAAAATTGGATCTTAAGGTGAAAATTTTCAAAATCCCCCTCCCCCGGGCTCTTTGGTTAACAGTAGTAAAATGTTCAAGAATTTGGGATCTTTGGGTGACACTGATGCTGGAAAATTTGGGGGTCTAACATCTGCATCATCTTTAAAATGGGAGACATAATTTTTTCTCATTTTCTTTTTATTTGCCTTGACACAAAGGTGGGTAAGTTTGTTAAGCATGTTAAGTACACAATTTTTAATATTTTGTCTTTAAAAAGAATCATGAAAACATATCTTAAATCTCCATAATTATTTAACTAATGGCAAAGGCACAGCATAGTAGAGTACATAATGCTGTGTAACATGGGATAGGTTATAATGTCCTTAGGAATGGAATGGTGCCGTGACAAATCTGAACATTGATCAGTCATTACAGTACATGGACATTTAAAGGATGGTGGATTTAGTCACTGGCATAGGCCAACTGGGTCTAGTGATTACGCAACC